>PNEQ01050358.1:0-21380 GCA_003012365.1 Medauroidea extradentata
CAATAATATTATTTTTATCAGGCACATACTTTATATTCAGGCACGAAAATTGCTAAAGTAACACCAATTTGCGCCTGGAAATTAAAATGTTCATACAAAAATATTAATATTTCCACCAGGTGCATACTTGAGATTTAGCCACGAAAAATGCTGAAATAGCACCAATTTGCACCTAGAAATCCAAAATTTTCCGGGGGAGAGCTCTAGGGTTGGGTTCCGGTGAACCTTATGACTACTGATGAGCCTACTGAAAAGTTGGCATCCCTGCAAACATTTACTTGCCTTCACGCAACATCATCACTTAATGAGACGATGAAAAGGTTTTGGGAGTTAGATGAAGTACCCGTGGCTTCTTTGTTTACTTTAAATGAAAAGCAATGTGAAGAAATATTTCCACACACTCTTCAGAGGACTGAAGATGGCAGATATCAAGTGTGTCTCCCATTTAGGTTAATAAGACCAGAGTTACATGGCACAAGACCTCAAGTTCTTTCTTGCTTTCACCGACTGGAGAAGAGATTTCGCAGAACCTCTAAGCTGAAGTAGCTGTATTCTGATTTTATGACATATTATATAAATACTGGCACATTGAAAAGGTACCTGAGAGTGAAATTTTTTTTCAGCTCTGTAGATTCCCCATTTCTGATATCTCTTGAAGCCTGATGGCACAACTACCAAGCTTCGAGTCATATTCGAGTAAGTGATTTAATTATATTGCTATTCTGCATCATATTGTGTCTACTGCTGACATTCAACAAATGTATAGACAAGGGCTAATGCAAAATGAGCATCAAGACTTTAAGTGAATCCTATGACGTCCAGAGGAATCCGAACTAAATCCAAGAGTATCGCTTGAAAACCAAAATTTAAGGGGCAGCATCGGCATTCCTGGCCCTTTGTACGCTGCAACAACTTGTAAAGGGTCAAGGTCTTAACTATTCCCTTGGAGCTGCAACCTTAACTTCTGACACATATGTAGATGACATTGTTACAGGTGCAAGTTCAGTAGCAGAAGCATCGCTTCTTCAGGTGGAACTGGTTGAAGTATTGAAGAAGGGGGGTTTTCACCTTCGAAAATTTACAAGCCATACTCGAGAATTCCTTGAAGGATTACCATCGTCTCAACTTCAGCAGTCTGTTCATCTGTTTGATTCAGACTAACATCCCGTATTGAAGGTTTTAGTGCTACAGTGGTACCTTAGCAGTGACCATTTTCCTATCTGACAGCCTCTAAGTCAAGGGGCCACAAAATGGGGAATCCTTTCTGATCTATCAAGAATATTTCACCCATTGGGCTGGTTATTCCCTTTACTGTTGCTTGTAAAAGGTTTCATTTAGCAGTTATGGATTTTTGCTGTAGGGTGGGATGCAGAACTATCTGCCAATGTTCACATGAAATGACTAACTCAGACAAGAACTTTCATTACTTGAGAGTTAATCTACCTAGAGGACCTTTAGTAGGCACTACAGATTGCGTAGTGGATCTTCATGGTTTTACAGATAGCTGTGGGGTGTGTTACGCCGCAGTTGTATATTTACGAGTGTTGTACCACTTCCAAGGCTCGAACTGTGTGCAGCATTACTGCAAGCAAGAACCCTTAACTATATCCTTGCCATTTTTTTGTCAACACTCAAGATAGACCATGTATTTGCCTGAACTGATTTCACTGTAACTTTGGCATGGATTCGGACATTATTTCATCGTTGGAAAAACTTTGTGCGTAACAGAGTCCTGGTCCTGGAAATCTAGACTAACACCTCTCCAGAGTGGTGGCATCACGTGCCATCAGAATATAATCCTGCAGATTGTGACGAGGCCTCCTACCTTCCTAACTTGTGGAACATATCCACTGTGGTGGGAAGTAAACTAAAGATATCTTACCAAATCATAGTGAGCTGCCGGTTGATCTAGACTATGATGCATTGATTGAAGAATGTCTCAAAACCACTGCTTTGATTGCTGGTTTGGGACGAGGGGTTGGTTGACTGTTGCGTCAGTTTTTATGTCTTCACAAGATACAAAGAATTACTGCCTATTGTCTGTGTTTCATGGTACGAAAGTTTGAAAACTGTTCTCCGTATTTCTCTGTAGTAGTTGATGAGCTGCAGAGAGTTTTTAACATTATGGATAAAAATAACCCAGCATGTAAACTTCTTAATTTTCATCTGTTGAGAAAGGGAAATGACCTGACAACCTTAGAAAACTAAACCAGTTTCTTGATACAGAGGGAGTTCGAGTTGGCGAGAGGCTGCAGACCTCTGAATTGCCACACAATTGAAAGCATCCGGTGCTTCTTCCCAAAAATTGTCATTTGACAGAACTCATTATTGACCAACTGCACAAAGATCTGCTCCATCCGGGACTGCAACATTTACTGTCAATACTTCAGCAAGATTTATGGATTGTTAATGGCTGGGATGTGGTGAGAGACAGACTGCATTCTTGTGTTGTATATTTTTGTTCCAGACCATGTCTTACTACAGCAAAAAAGGGAAAACCTTCCTGCTGACTCATGCAAAGCTGTTTTTGAAGACAGAAGTGGAATATGCTGGTCCATTCACCATTACCATGCTCGAAGCCAGAAAACCTAGGACATCTAAAGCTTACATTTGTTTGTTCGTCTTTCTAGCCACAAAAGCCTTCCACTTAGAATAGGTATAATCTCTCTGCACTGAGGCATTTTTGGCTGCTTTATGAATATTTGTGGGACATCACTAAGCTCATCTCAGGTTTTCCCAGAAAATGTGACTGCAGTGCCAGTTAATCTGCTTCTTAGCTGGACTCATTTTAAACAGCTTCACCAATCTTTGTGGGGTACAAAGATTACTTGCATCAGCTGCAAGTCCAAAACAAGTGGACCAACAACACACCCAACCTGGAAGTAGCGCACTGGTGCTTGTTCGGTAACTTCACATACCATCTGTGAGCTGCCAGCTCGATGAAGGTGAGAATACATTTCCTGGCCCTGATGGTGTAGTGCGTGTCGCCCAGGTTCTTATCTCAGCAGGATACATTACTAGACCAGTTGTTAAATTGTCCCCCTTACCAGTAAACTAGTTGAAAGGTACTATTTAAAGATGGGTGGGATGTTTAGTGTTGAATGTGGGTCATTTCATATCTAATCGCCTAGGGCCATGTACTCCAATGTCACAGATTTTGTTTGTAATTTTTTATGCATACATGGCTGTAAGGTAAGTGTACATGAATTATTTTATATTTTTTAGATGAAAATGGAGAAATTTCAAAAAATTTCAGTTTTGGTGAAGATGCTTGTACTTGTACACTTAGATTTCTATAAAACCCACAGTTGTCATGCTATTTGGCTCATTCATGTTGCAAATGAAAGCTAATGTTTCATCCATTGTGAATATATACTGAGAAGTAACTTTTTCCCTCAAAAAAAAATTCTAGTGAACATGCAATACAAACGTAGGCTATTTTGCACCTTCAGATGCTCAGTATCATTAACTCAAAAACCACAAAAAACACATGTATGAAAATTTATTCTCTAATACAAATATCATAACTATATTTGAAAAATCAAATGGGTGTTTTTTGTGATATAATAAAAAAATTTTCTATCTAACAAAAATTCATGTATGAAACATTAAAGAGATGCTTTGAAATTCAAATGGCCAATATTTTAAGAGAGAAAACTTATTTATGTTCATTACAATGTGTATTTATCATGATTTTATTTAAATTTGCAATCAGAAATATGAATTTTTTCTTACTTTATTAAAATTTACTTCAACTGTCTAAGATTTTGTTCCACTAACCTATTAGACCTCTAAATTTTGTAGTATCTATGTTCATATTTCATGCCTTCAGTACTTATCTATATATAGTATATATAATTTATTTAATATTTTTACTTTGTTTATAGAAATTGTGAGTTCACTGTATGATCAGGTTTCCATCTAGTTAGGTAAGACTTCAATCTTCTATGCACTTCACTAAAATTTTTTGTCCAGGTTTATTTTAAAAAATAATTTCGTTACAATAAGTGGTCTTCTTGGTCCAGCATTTATCTGTGCAATGCCCTGTTCCTTTCATGCTTTGAGAAACCGTTAAGTGTTCCTTACATTTGAGTCACGGTTTGCATCTCCAAGAAGACTGTTCACCTCATACAGTGGGCAAACAAAAATTTTTAGGCTCAATGATGGAGAACAGGAACTTTTAAGGTTGAGAACTGGTTGTCAAAATATTGAAAACATGTTATCAGCTTGGTGTAAATTTCTTACAACATTTGAAGATCATCAGAGAATTTGTTATGATCCATTTAAAAAACATAAAATAAATGTTAGCGAAGGTCTTAAAGTTGTTTCAGTTTCATTTTCAAAAAATATCAGACTGCTGTGAAACTTTTAGCAGGCACAATACTTTGTATAACCTGTAGGAAATTAGTAGTGTCTGCTGCAAGCAACAGTGATAGTGTTTCAGATAGTGACTATGAACCAGGTGCCACTTCTCAGATCCTAGAAAAACTGAATGAAAGTTGTAAACTGATAGGTTCCTCGCCAGTGAAAGTATCAAAAGGAAGCAAAAGGAAAGATGTGCATACTTAAGAAATAAGGCTCAATGTTTATCAACTACTTTTACAGAAATAGCAAGTAAAGCTTTCCACATTGAAACTTCTGTAAATAGGATACTGCCAATGATTCAAACATACAATGCAGTGATTGTAGTCACCTCATGGATAGATTAAGAGAAAAATTTAAAACTAGTGACATCCGTGAAAAACTTCAAATACTGACACTTGTCCCACAGTCTTGGAGTATTCAACAAACTGTGAATTTTTTTACATGACTGAATATTTGGTAAAAATATCCACAAATGTACTAGAGAATAATGGAGTTTATGGTAATGTAGACAAAAGGAAAGGTCATCATCTAAGTGAAGATGTAGCAAAAGAGACTAAAGATTTCTATTACGAAGATAAGTAGAATTTCCTCCAACACAAAAGATTGTGTGCCTGTACCAAATGAACATAAAAAAAGAGAACAGAAAATAAAAAGACTAATTTTGCACAATTTAAAAGGTGTCTATTTGTTTTCTAAAGAACAAAACCCAGATTGCCAAACCAAAATTGGTTTTACAAAGTTTTGTGAATTGTGTCCTAAAGAATGTGTCACTGTAAGCAATCACAATATTCATTCAGTATGTGTCTGCACTTATCACCAAAATGTGAAATTATTGATGCAAAGTATTCGTTTAAACATACCATATCAAGACCTCCTGCATAAATTGGTATGTGACCTTCAATCAGAAAAATGCACACTTTACCGGTGTCCTGATTGTCCGGATTTGTCTGTACTTTATGAATACCTTATGCAATTAGAAATTTTGGAAACAAAAGACATTATTGTTTTCAATCAATGGATACACACTGACCGAGAATGGCTACAAACTCTGACTAAGTCTACTGATGAATTTGTTGGTTTGCTAGTTGACAAATTGGTGGTTTTAACTAAACATCACTTCACAGTCAAGTTGCAAAGTTGGTACTTAAAATAAATAAATATAACCTAGGTAAAATCTCTATCCTGATTATTGCTAACTTTGCTGAAAATTACACTTGTATTTTGCAAGATGCTGCACAGGGTTTCCATTGGCATAACATTCACGTTACTTTATATCCATTCGTTGTTTATTACTGTGATGTACAGGAAGATATTCTGAATACAAAATCATTCTGCTTTTTAAGTGACTGCCTTAAGCATGACACCACAGCATTGTTTACCTTCCAGAAGTCATTACAGCACTTAAAAAGAGAACTACCACGTTTAAAACACACAATTTACTTAATTGTTGGTAATATTGCACAGTACAAAAACTATAAATACTTAATTAACTTATGTTTTCATTATGATGACCATTGTTTGACTGCAGAGTGGAATTCTTTTGCTACCAGCCTGGCAAAAATGCATGTGATGGAGTGGGTGGTACAATCAAACGACTAGCTACAAGAGCCAGTCTTCAGATAACTGTCGACAGACAAATTTTAAACTCAAATGATTTATTCAAATTTGCTTCAGAAAATTTTAAAGGAATTAACGGTTTTTTTACACATCTGTGGTAGAAATAGATCATAGTAAAGAATTTTTTGCTGGGAGATACACGAATGAAGCAACCATTCCAGGTACTAGAATAAACCATTACTTCAAGCCTATAGATAAAAAAACTTTGATGGTTAATGGAGTTTGTATTTCTGAAAAATCTTTTACAGCAGTAGTTGATGGAAAAAACCATGCAGAAGTGTTGAATATTCTTCCAGAGAATTACTTTGCCGTTAAGTATGAAGAAAAGTTGTGGGTAGGCAAAATACTTAAACTTTCAGATCTCGAAAGAGATGCTAAAGTTCAATTAATGCATCCTTGCGGCTCTTCATCATCATTTCATTGGCCACCTACAGATAACTGCTGCTGGATGCCATATGATTACTTTATTAAAGAAGTTCTAGTTCCCTGATCATCATCTTCATCTGGCAACTACAAGATGAGAGCAGAACAACATTGAGAATTTGGCACACAATACAACAAAGTAGTGTGCGGTGTGCTGGTGAATCTACAAACAAGAGTAAAATTACCTGTATAAAAAACTACTTCAGTAAGTCAGTTTGCAATAAAATAGGAAAATAGCATTTTAAATATTATTTGCTACTGCCAATTAATTAATTTTATTTATAACGACATTTCGTATTTAGGCATGGTTATGTACTAAATAATTTTTTTTTGTGTAAAGATAACCTCAAAAAAACCTTTTTGATTTTTCAAGTTTAATTACGTTATGTAAGCGTGTATTTTGAAATTATTTTTCTTAATGTGTTTTTTGTGGCATTTTGAGTTAATGGTATTGAGCGTATAAAGGTGCAAAATAGCCTAAGTTTGTATTGCATGTTCGCTAGAACTTTTTTTTAGGGAAAAAGTTACTTCTCTGTATACATGCACAATGAATGAAACATTAGCTTCCATTTGCAGCATGAATGAGCCAGATAGCATGAAAATTGTGTGTTTTATAGAAATTTAAGTGTACAAGTGCAGGTGATCTGAGAGCAGCATTTTCTCCAAAACTGAAAGTTTTGGTAATTTCTCCTTCATTCATCTTTCATCTAAGAAATCTAAAATAATTCATGTACACTTATCTAATAGCCATGTATGCATAAAAAATTTATGAACAAAATCTGAGACATTGGAGCAGGATCACATATTTAAATTAAGTTATCTGAAATTAAATGACCTGTGTACATTGCATATAGTGACATGGCAGATTGTGTTTATTTATAATTTTTGAAACTCCCGGGTCTGGAGTGGTGTTGGTACCACTGACATTGGTGCGCTGGCATCAGTGGTCGTTAATCGTAATGGCAAACATACAAACTTTGAAGATGTGCATCACAAATTTCATATTTAAACAAGTATTGTGTATGGTTTATTCCAGTTTTTTTCACATAGTTTCAAGTGTTTGGTTATTAAATGTTTGTGTTTTACATTTCACTTGAAAATATTTGATTCGTAGGGAATGAGTAAACAAATGTGCTGTATATTGTTGAGAAATAAACACCTATTTATAAAAAATTATTATATGTATGGCAGTCTTCCCAAATACAGTTTTCTCTGGTTTTTTCCCCTAGTTTAGTTAAACATGGAACATCAGAAGCAAAATTACACAGCCAAGTTTCCCTGTCATTTAGCTTTAAATAGTTAACAAATTTCTCCCTTAATTGTTGATGGCAGTATTCTTTCCAAATATGTCATGAATAATGTTATGGATAGCATTTTTTCATTTAATAAATAATGTACAAATATTTATAATGGAAAGTGGTGGTGGCTGAGAGATTACTATATTAATAGACATTAAATAAGTCTGTTCCTAGTAATGAAATTTTAAAATTGTAATTTTTTCCTTTGCACAGCATCAGGTTCTCTTGATGCATTGGAACCTGTGCCGACTTCATCTGCCCAAAATTTGAGTGTAAAAACTGCATCACCAACAGGAGTAAATAGAAGAACAGCTGTTCTTTTCACTCGTAAAGCAGCCGCAGCAGCTGCTTTTCGAAAGCCTGAACCAGTTGTGTTATCCTGCAATACGTAAGTTTTCTTGTTATACATGACAAACTAATTTGTCTACTTTTATTATTAACATTAACTGTTAGAATTCGGTTTCAATTTGATTATCATAAATTGTGCTGCAGGTATGTATAGAAATCAAATTCTCAGTAAATATTGTAGTCTTTATTTGCAGTCATCTGGCGCATATACATGTTTAGCAGCTTCTCCTCCACACTCAGATTTTTCATATGTGTCAAACATTTTTCGTTATAATAAAATGGGTAAATTTCTTCAACCTCGTTAATTGATATCAAATTAATTGTACAATAATATTAACAAATTTAGCTGAGTCATTACTTTATTTTATTTGCATGGAGAACTGCTATTACAACTGTTAAAACACCATAGTAAAGCTCACGTGAGTACAGTAACACAGTGTTTGAAGCCAATGTAATTTTTGTTGCTGTTTCCACTTGCTGTTCATAGGAGTTGAAAAACATTATATCAGGTTTGGGAGACATACGTATGTATGAACTGTGATGTGAGGCAAGGAGTACGGAAGAAATTTTTGGCATAATGCAATGCCTCTGCTGCTAGCTACACACACACGCATGCGCACACACACGGGGGAGTATAACGACAAATACCGAAGAGGAGGTGTAACTAGTGAACCCTACGTTTGGCTGTTTGGTTGTGTACCTTATCAGATGCACAATAACTAAAAAATAATAAGAATGAAACATAAGAAGACTTTGTTTTTTCTGTCTGAAAATTTTAACTCATTCTAACAAATTATATTTTGTTTATTGTAAACATCCATTATTGAATTCCCTATTATTTGTTGGTTGCCAAATTTATGAAGATTGATTAATTATTAAGCCAGAGAAAGTTAGCCTTTTTTTTTTCCATATTTAATTGGATAGGAATATATCCTTGCTTATAAAAATTACACATTTATTCTGTTCGTAACCCATTTAATTGTGTAAACGATAAATATGTTACTCGCATATCTCCAATAAAATTGCTTCGTTACATCTTGATCAGTATATAGATTCAGTGACCCACCAAATGTAATAAATGCACAGTAAAACAACAAAAATATGTAACATGTACACTAGACCTTCGATTTTACGAATACTGACTGTTCCACTTATGACATTCGTAAAATCGCTACCTTCGTAAAATCGATTGGGGCCAATTTTGCACCCCTCTTCCTTTTTCAAATTTTAAAGTTGCATTTTTTCTGCAAAGTATAACCAATGGGGTCCCGATTTTCGTAGCGTTTTGCGGGAAAGTAAGACAAGTTATCATTAAATTATAAATTTATAATACAAGACTAACCTCTTCTGATTAAAAGGATACCTCTGAACAGTAAATATGACCGGCCCGTGTCCTGGAGATAAAAAATGATCGCACCGAGAGTCTTCTCGCGAATACATAGTCTGACATCCGTATCATTTCACGCGAAAAATGGCAAACAATAACTGAAGTTTAAATTTGTATCAATAGATAGATGTCTTCCGATTAAAATTACACCTACAAATGATCGATATGACCAACCGATGTCATAAAAAAGTACAGCTGCCTGCTCGCGATCGTGTAGTCTTGATGTCGGTAGCATTGCGTGTAAAAATAAACCTAAAGAAACTAAAATTAGTGTCACGCGCAACATTTTTTCGGAGGCCACGAGGCTGTTGTACTATCCTTTGCAACACAAAAATAATAAATAAAAACAATCAAGTGAAGTTTGAATACAACCCTTTGTGCTGGATTACGTTCGGTACTTTTGCCCTTTTAACGATGGAATGCCACGCCACGAATCAGATTAATGCAAAAACAGCGCCGTCAATGAGTCCAAATTTAGTCACTTATGCTGTTCTTACCCGTTGCCTGGTCTTGTTTACTTTCAAACGCTCGCCTGGCTGATGCGTAGTGCTGATAACGCGTCCCCCTTCTTTCTTTTTCTTGCAGTCACTCATGCACACATTTACACACATACACACACTCACTCTCTTTCTCTCTCTTACTCTCTCTCTCTCTCTTTGCCACGGTGAAGCACAATACTCTCAAGCAGATGAAGGTTAACGTACACCTGCATCATGGATAAATTCCATGAAGCCGATGATCTCACCACAGCGTCTGCGCCAGAAATCCTACAGCCTGGAGGAGATTGCAACATAAGAAGTTTCTCGCTTCACAACCAGGAAAATTTAGTAAACTACTAAAAACTTCAAAAACTCGAAAAATATAATACAAGACATGTGATTGTCATTTTCAGTGGTTGGGTGTGGGTAGAGGTGGGAGTACGAAAAATCCTATTGTGCACACAGTAATGGAGATAATATTTACCGGCATTATTTAAGCTTGAAAGCTGATATTGGTTAGGAGAAGGGGAGGGTTTCAGGTTATTTTTTAACCAAGGTGGTGAGGATATAGATTGACATTTCCCGGGAAACACGTTGCAAGTTGTTTCCCACGCTGATGTTTGGAAGTGGGGTGAGCTGCCGGCCGTGAGACAAGCATGTAACTCTAACTGTCACGGTCTTGTTATCTACGAAGAGTAGGCTTTCGCTTTATTATAAATAAATGAAGGTAGACAAACTGTGTAACGTACATACTGTAGTGCTCACCGGCCGAACGTTGCTATCCAACGTGCGCCTTCATATTTTTCAACAGGTTTAACTTTTCGTTTTTTATTTTAATTTTTGCGATTTTTTGAAGGTTCCCGAGAGTATATTCATAAAATCGCTACCTTCGTAAAATCGGGGGTCTAGTGTATAATGTTTGACTGCACATTTACATTTTTTCATTACTGCCTGCTATGGTTTAGAGGCATTGTTCTACTGTCGGTTAGCTACAGGTCTTTTTAGTCCAAGAGCACACTAAATGTGAGCCACTCACTCCTCCTTGACCCTTGCATTGCTTAGACATGCCAGCAGTTACAAGTGAGATGTTAGTTAATTTCTGCAAACGTTCGTAGGCCTTAGATCAATTATATTATCTGAGGTTTGTACATACACATAGGCATTTGTTTCTCACAGGCCATTTCAGGACTCTCATTGTGCATTTCATTTCCCGTTATTCTTGTGTTCTAGTGAATGTGTGCGTAGTGATGGGCACTATAGAATGTTTACCATCAATTAAGTCGATAGTAATTCACTGTCGTTCCTTCAGGCTGCTATGAAATAATATTCGACTGAATTCAGTTGTTTACTGTCTTTCATAGTAGCTTGCCTGGGTCCTTTAACTTGAACAAAGAGACTATTCATGAAAGGCCAGAAGTGCCTTTCTTGCCTTCCATAAATTTTACAATGGCTCTAAACAGCAGGGGGTGGGGTAAGGGTCGCCTTTGGAAGGGGGTGGAACTTTCTTGATGGGCTCTGAACTTTTGTCTGCCTCTGCCACACTGGACAACTGCCCTCCCCCTCCCTTCCTTCACAGCCCAAATACCTTCACATCTACAGTTTTCAGTTGCTTTTTCCTTCGGAATGTTTTCAGTCACATCATGTATCTTACTACTTAACAACTTTTTTCATTTAGTTCAGTGATGACTGCACTGTGTAGTAACTACATTTTTTGTTCTTGTTAGTTAATTGTTTATATTGTAATCTTACTGTGTTTATTGCAAAAAATTTGAAGGATTTAATGAATATATTCTATAGTATTTCAAGGTTTAGTTATTAACATGAATAGAGTCGTTTGTCTGAAATGAATAGGAAAATAATATATCAGATTTATGGCTATATATTTGAAAGATATGGCCAACATCTGCCTTTTGTAAATTATGCAAAAAATTATTTAAAATTTTATTAATATTACTTTTAAGACAGCAATTTCATCTACGTTGAACTTTGGGGCCGTCTTGACATTAGACTGTTGTATTTAAGAAATAAAACTACCTCGTTAAGTAATGCTGTTATTGTGCTCTGACAGTATTTGGATGCTCCTTATGAACATTGAAGTTGTCCAGTAGAGTACTGCAGAAAAATAGAATGCCTCAGTTCTTTGACATTGCTTTTAAATACGTAGTTATATGTCTCAGCAACATTTATTTATTTTTTTATTAATTTGTTGTGCAGTTCCTTAGTGTAATACTCTTGTGTGTTTGAAGGCATGACTACATATTTTTATATCTGTATGAATTTTTAAATTGTAATAACTGAATTTGCTAAATTGAGCGGAAAGGGAAATCTAATTCAAATGTTAACTGCTGCCTTACAGTGTACATTAATATTCTGTATTTCAGTTATCCTACAGTATTAACATGTTCCAAGGCAGTGCACATTGAATCACAGCTGCTCATGGCCAGCACTTTAGCACACTGGAAATTTTAAGGCAAAAAAGTAGTATACTGAAAACTATCGACTTTTGAGTCAATAATATGTACTGGCTATTGTTCAGGTAGTCTATAGTAAATTTCAGTCGATAGCACGCATCTCTAGTTTCAAACTACTTAAATGTTTTAATACTTTTACAATATTTTGGTACCAAAAATAATTTGTGTATATTATTGTAACATTACCCACATGGACGGTCTTCTATACTACAAATATAATTGTGTAGACAAAATTCTGATTGAAAACCTAAGCCGTCTCCTTTGCGGAGGTAGAAGCTCTCATCTCAGGGGTTCACGTAATTCGTAAATCATGGACGTCAACATGTGGTAGGTTTAACAATTAATGATTTCAGATGCATTGACAGTGCAGAGTTGATTTATTGCTTCATTCTTTTACACTTCCCTTCTCACTTCTCCCACACAGCAGGTTGCAAAGACAAGTAAGCGTGTGACAACATTCCTCATTGTGCTGTTTAAAACCACCCTCTTTAGGCCTCTCCATAATTTTCTTCACACAACACACTACCATATCTATGGCTGCTAAAAGACTGCACGAGCGGCTGTCTCAAAGAGGAGAACTCAACGAGAGCACAGACATCCGGTGACTCTCCTTTTCATTAATTAACATCCAGATATAAATTAAACTTGAATTTGAACATATTGAGTCTTGGATTTAACTAAATTTTACAATATTTTCCTTATGAAATTATAGAACAATTATAAATTTAACAATACTGAACGTGTGCCAATGGCAGACAGGAAGTTGCGGGTGAGGTGATGAATCCACATTACGTTGGTGCTCTGTACAGCCCACTTCCCGAGGCATTGTCATTCCCTTTGCCTTGCAACACTCTGTTGTGGTCCTAATCACCACACTGGCGGAAATTGATCCTACATTTCTAATTGTACAATTGCAAGTTATAGAAAAATGTTATCGAAATAAGTTTCTGTAAATTATAAGACCCGTAAATTGATACCCCAGATGCTAGTGCTGTGACGAAAATTAACACTCGTGAAAAAGAAATTTTACCAAAATGACAAATTTTGCTTTAAGAGAAAATTAAAGTTGCACAATAAAACCATATAAAGTGAACAAACCGTCTTTAGTGGTTAGTTTCCTGATTAAATAGTCTATGACTATTTTGACATTTAAGTGACCTATGGATGTGATTGGTGTCATTAAAATAGAAAATATAATACAGAGGAAATTATTAATTTTGGCTCAAAATTTAATGTTATAAATTTTATGCTTTCAATTTAAACCAGTATTAGTTGATACTGTTATCTCCCTAGTTGGCTTCTTACAACTGTGCAGTCCACTGTGGCAATAAGGCAATAAAGCATTTCACAAAAATTTAGTTGTATAAATTTCAGGCAAAACGAAACACTTTGATTCTGCTGGACAAGCCAGGCCTTGCAATTTGCCTGACTGGACAATGTCGCTGCAGTATGAGGTTGGGGAGGGGAGCTAAATCAAACACTTTGTACACAACAGTAAGGAGCCTCAATTCTGCCCTAACACACTGGCTTCTTCTCTGTCAATGAACCAGCGTACTGGCTGTGTACTAAGCTCTGTTATGAAAGCAGCCAAACTGATGTTAAATGTTACTCCTGAATCACTTTTTGTGTAGTACCGAAACTTTTTTTTTATAATCTTTCACACTAAAATGAATGCAGTATTCTTTAAAAATCAGAAAAGAGTGAAAACTCAAATTGCTGGAACTGAACTGGAATTGGATGAATTGAAGTCATCAGATGCTGAACCTTAGGTCACTTCACTGCAAGATGTTGTCGTTAACAACTTCTGGTAATCCTGGTGGAGGAGAAGGTACTGTATCTACTACACTACTTCATGAATTTGATATAGTTGATTACATTAGTAAACAAGTAGATGATTACACAAAATGCCAGTTATTACAAAATTCTTGGCAACCACTGGTAGGATACAAACAGCCTCATTCTGTACATATGAAAGGTGGGTAAGACATAAAACATTTTTTAAACAAACGCCACATAGACAGTGGACACAGGGCCGTGTTTTCAGATTTGTATAAAGGGCTATACTGTAAATATTGCTCTTTGTTTACTGTTAGTGGTAAGGGCAGACATAATAAAAAAATTTCTTTGCAGAACTTTTTGACAAATCCTGTGACGTCATTTGCAAAACTTATGATAAGGATGGCCATTTTGAAACACACAAGAATATTCATGCAGGCAAGCAATTTTAAAAATCTTTACACAAACCAGTCGCTGTAAAAATTAATAGGCTAAATTCTCAACATTTGAGACAAGTAGATGTTAAGGCCAGTTGTTAATACAGTCATATTGTTATGCTGACAAAATATACCATAACGTGACCACCGTGATGATGGAGGATTTGTAGGGTGCTAGTTATCAACCAAGCTTAGTAACTGAAGGAAATTTCAGAAAAACTTGAAGATTTTGTATTGAATATGGGGACAGAAGTCTTTAAGGATCGTCTAAAATTGTCTTGCAAAAAAATTTATAATTTATTTTTGTAACCAGAATTCAAAGTATCTGAGAATTATCTTCTTGGGGAATTTAAACTATGGGAAGCAAAATGGAGAAGATGAAAAAACCAAGGACATACCAGGGACAGTGCTTGATGTGTTGGATGACTGTGATGCTTACATATTCCCTACAATTTGTGTGCTACTGCAAATATTGTGTACTATTCCAGTAGTGTTGCCACATCTGAATGTTCGTTTCTACTCTCCAGCGAGTCAAATGATCGGTTAGATCAAGAATGGCAGAAGTGTGGCAGAATGGTCTTTGCCTATACATAGAAATTTGAAAATTTACCCACAAAAATCATAGATAGATTTGCTAAAGTTAAGTTCTGGAGGCTGGATTTCGTAGTGTAATATTTTGTCACATGTACAACGTAACAATCATGTAGAATAGTATGATTGTTGTCTGACATATTATACAGATACGTACTTGAAAATTCACCCTGTAATATGTTTACTAAATAGTAAATACAAGTTATGTGATTTGTCTTGAGTTTGTAATGTGGCTGCAAATAAGAAAACTTTCCATTTAATTATCATCCAATAAATCAATAAAGTTATGTATAGAGTACTAGTGTGGTCTTTATTATATCCTTAAAGCTTAGACATTTTGGTTTGGAAATGCTGGGAATATATTCTCAAAAAGATAAAGTTTGGTGCGTTTACTTTGTCATTAACTAACTTATCTGATCCCATATGACAAATCGAAAACAAAAATATTATAACACATGGAATAATGTTTTATAAAATAAATATAATTGGTTCCATTATATTAAATAAAACATTCTAGTTTCTAGATTCTTTTAAAAGCAATATTTGTGTTCCAAGAGCGAGCACAATCATGAAGTCATGTGGACGTAGTAGCTAAAAAAGTTACCAGTGTTTTTATCAGCACAAAGGTTTTCACTTTTTCAGTGTGTATCATTTATCCTTAAAAATATTATAATTTCATAAAGCATTGTATTTAATTTTTTTGTTCAGAAACTCCATAAATGGCACAATTTTGCACCAAAAAATTCTTAATTTCTTTGGGGAGGACCCTTGGACCCCCATTTTTGTTTTTTACTTCGAGTGTGAGTAAATATACTTTTTTAGGCATAGACCCCCCTGTCTCGGACCCAGAGTTGGCTGTGCCTCTGTTCAGTGCCAAGCTTAGGCGCTATTGTTTTGTAATTTGCCTAGAAGTCCTGTAGGCAGCATATTGCTTGCCATTGCATGGGGATAGTCTTTTTGTAAAGCTAGAAGCAGAAGAAAGAAAAATTATGAGAAAGGTTCTTGAACCTATCAAAGAAAACAGTGAGTGTGGGTGACAATATAACAGAAAACTGCACCTGCGCATGACAATTACACCTTTTGGGAATGGAGGATTAGTTTCTTTGGCCACATACATGAGGTTGACCAACGAGATATATTTATACTTTATGAATAAGAAAACCGATAGACTCTGGGTCACCGAGGTTGAAACAGACCTCCAAAAGTGGGGATCACACATGAAGACACCATCCAGGAGTGTTTTTCTCTCCAGAGGAATCTTCAAGCATACCAGCCTTTCCAAGGAGAGAAAAAGCGGAAACAGTTGAGAACTAGACTCATACAAGAAAAGAGGCTTACAGAAAACAAATTTGGAAATGCTAGGGAAGGCTTAAGAAATAATTCCACAGGAGGGCACAAAGTCATGACTAGTGATGTGGGGGTGTTTATACCGGCTCTAGTAGCAAAGACTCCGGCTACCTATTCACCCTGCCACTTCCAACACTTAAGTGAGCCTCTCTAGCCTAGCCAGCACCAGGAACACTTCTCCTCCCCCACTCCGCCAGAGCCCACACCTTCTTCCCGCCTCCAAGTCTACCCCTCCATGGCCAGTGGAAGGCCAGGTCAGGAGTTAAATGGGAAGGCTCAGCTCAGACGACTGGGGTAACCCCCTCCCCCTAAAATATGAGCCACAGAGAAGTTAATGGAGCAAACCACTTCTAGACTCTAATAAAAGATCTAACTCCATCCCCTCCCCAGAAAGGGGGCCCCAAACTCAGGCTACCCTGTTCATCCTACATGAACTAAACTGAACCACTGTTCAGTATTTCAAAATTCATTTAGGGCTGTTCAAAATACTTATGGTAAGATGGCTGGATGGGGAGAAAATATATCTTTGTTTATGTTTATTTTTTCTTTAGACAAGGATGCTAAATTTATGCTGTATTTGTTGTTGTAATTTTTTTTACGAGTGTAACGTGGTTGGGAGAGCACGCGAGGTGTTAAAAATGAGAACATTTTTGAGAAATTTCTTGTGATTGGCCGGGAGGTTACTGCGCTTTTAATTCCAGGGTCGAGCGAGCTACCTCGGTCATCTTGGAAAAAACTTAGCAACTCTAACCAGGATGGACTTGCGTCAGCTACTTGATCTTTGGAGTCTAGATGTTCTAGGGATCAGAAACCTATGTGAGGGAAAAAAACTAAAGAAGAAATATATACTGCAGTGTTAGACCACTTCTATGAAACTATGGTTGTGAATAATGAGGGAAGTTGTACTTCCTTAGATAGAAAATAAAGAAAATCTTTGTGAAAAATAAAAATTCTGCGAAATAAGTGTTAGCATCCCTTACTTCAAAACTCGTGTCTTACAAAAGGTATGAAGCATATGATGGTGCTTTCAAAACCTGGTTAGAAGAAGGTGTAATCAAAGAAGTTCCAGATATGGAAATTAAAAGTTTTGGACGTTACTTGCCCCATAATAGAGATTTTATGGTTAGCTCTGCAACAGCTAAGCCTTTTGTTTGATGCTTCGTGCAAAAGAAAATGGTTTTTGTCATTTAATGATTGTTTGTTTCCTGTATCTAATCTTAACTGTGTTGAAGAAAAGCTTTGGCGTGGTAGCTGACATTAAGAAAGCTTTCTTGCAAGTTGCTATTTGTGATACAGATCATGATTACTTGAGATTTTTGTGGTGGGCAGACACTAAGCACACAGTAATGCAAATTTTTTGCCAGTGTTGTGTTTTGTTTGGCACGAACTGCAGACCATTTATCCTGGGTGTTGTAATCAAATTTCACATATATAAATGCTCAACTGAGTTTGAAACAACAGCAAAAGAAGTTGAAGAAATAGTTTTATGTGGACAATTGTGAAGAAGAGAGGAACGAGTTTGTCTATGCTGCAACCTAATTACTGTCAATAGCCAAATTTGAATTGATAGGATGAAGCATACTACACTGCACCTATGTAACACAAACTGTGAGCCTTCATTGAAACTTGAGTTGTTGTGGGATAAGCAAAAGAATTTACTTTATTGCCATGGGAGGAAAACAAACCATAAACCCATAACTAGAAGAACTATTCTGTCAGTCATACAAAATGTGCTTGACCCTTTTGGTTCCATCTGTCCAGTCACTCTGCCACTGAAACTTTTGTTGCAAGAAAGCTGGAAAAGTAAAATAGCTGGGATGTAGAAATATTGGAAGACCTAAAATCAAGATTTATCAAGTTCTTGAATGATTTGCCCGAGTTGTCTGATGCAAAAATTTCAAGATGTGTTTCACCACCAAGAAAACACTTATAGTGAAGTCTGCACACATTCAATGATGCTAGTCAGTCATGTCGTGTCGTCTCTTCAACCCCCATCCCCCTGGGCTCTCACAAGCAACGGAAACAAATGCATTGACTGATGGGAGAGAGTGGCTGAGCGGGAGAGGAAAAACAAACATGTGGCTCTGATCTGTAGTGTGGTGAGACAGGATGTGAGTTGCACGTGACTATCAGACAGTCGGCAGTTGATGCGCGTGCACAGAAGCATAATCTGGCTTGTTGGCTGGCGTGGACAGTCTGGGTGTTATTTATTTTTATCTGTTTGTTTCTTACAGCACAGCACTCGCCAAGGAAAATGCAATGCGGACGATTTTCCTTAAGGGGAATTAATCCCCGCCATCTTGTTTCAGGTTTCCGATACTAATACATCTGTTGTGTGTTTAGAGAATCATTTCTCTTCGTAGCTGAAATAGTTCCGCGGATCCACAAAGGAGAGCAGCACACTCGCATACTTGATCACGTGATGTTAGTCAACTCCTCACACCCCTCCCCACATCTCCCTCCATGATCTCTCCCGACTCCCACCCCTCCCCCTGGGCAGTTATCGGTCTCTTTCCATCACATCATTCAGTTCGTAGGCTGTACCATTGTTGCCAAACTAGGCTGTTCATGTACTGTGTGTGCGCCAGATCTGTCCCCGGCGTGTATGCATTGTCTGTCCTAAACGTCACGTACGCTACTGTAACACAGTGGCAAACACGTCCTTATTTACGACATTACTGCGGTTAGTATGTGTGTCGACATGATATCTGCCTCGTATTAGGTATTTAAATAATAATAATAATAATATCGTCTTTATTTGGCACAGTTAAGACAACATACTTGCCTTCTCTTACACAAATTATTAAACTACTTAAGCATGTAAACAGAAGTAAGCAAACGTTACAAATTCCATTAAGTGGATGACAATAGTACATCAGTAATGGAAGCTATAAAAATAGTTAAAATATTTTGTTAAATAATTTTTTTAGAGATGGTATTTCAAATTAACTTAACGTTCCAATTTTTTGTTACTATAGGATTAAACTCAGTGGTTTCAGGAGTTTTTGTCATACAACGAGTGGGAAACTTATGTAAACTGGGATGCTGGCCTGGAATGGTTTATTCTGCCAGTTTCTGTCATTGTGTCAAAGTTGTGTGATGGCATCTCTAATGACCTCGGTGTCGACGAGACGTTAAGCCTTATATGAACTGGGTTCAGTCCCGGTGGGATTGCGTGGAATTTTCGCTGCTGGGAATCCATAGACCCGTTTGAAGGGTACATATTTGCATTACCCCTTCCCTAGCATCAAAACTTGTTGAAATAATGCAAATTTTTAAACATAGATCACATCTCATTAGAGTTATGTGACTTCTGATTAATTGGTTTTCTCCTTCAATGCTGTACATGGCATGCACTTATTAAGTCGTATGGAATTTAAAATTAACAATTTTTTTTAGCTAAGAAAATAGAAGTATAGAACGTGTGTACATATACTTACATATCTTCGTATACATCTGAAATGTTAATTTAGGGACTACTTACAATGCGGAGTGAATATTTGAAAGTCAATTTAAGGCAAAACGTATTGAGAAGCACATTTTAATTACATATTTTTTTAATGATATTTTTTAAAATTTATGTTTCTTTGCATTTGCAGGCAATATACAGCTCAGATATTTCCATGATATTTTAGTACGGAGTACTTTTGCATCCTATTCCTAGGTCTTTGAGTAGCACGTTCGCGTCCTGGTTTCAACTACGCAGCCGATATATTGTCACTCACCCCTCCTCCCTCTTCATGACATTTGGCCAGCAACAATTTTCGTATATTATATGTGTATCACTATCATACTTTCATTAACGAGTAAACTTAGAGTACAATGCGTGAAATCAGGAAATAATATGACATACTGTTTATATGTTTTAAATATAAATTTAACTAAATAGTTCAGTATTTCATACCACTACAATTGGCGCTGCTTACAGCTTAAATTTAAATGCATGAAATATCAATATTAGTTCACATTATTTCAGAAATTGTAACAAGTTTTCAGATTATGTAAACTTATTTCCTCGCATTTGTATGTCACCAATGTTTCAAAACAGCTATACATTTTTTAAATGTGACAATTGTTTTGATCGGTTCACTTGATTCGCCAAATTTGCTCTGTAATAGTTAAATGCAAGGAAAACATTACTATACGACCTACATGCATTTAAATTAAAAATAATGTTTGTACTAGATACTATAGTTTATTGAGTTTACACTGGGTGACTTTATTTTTAATACATAGGATATTTCTCACATCATGTACCACAATAGGTCGAAATGCATGTAAAATATTTCACGGGTGAGCAATCTCCTTTACCGGGCTGTCAAAAAAAATGTGTAGATACACACATACACACACACACATATATATATATATATATAACATATATATATATATATAACATATATATATATATATATAACATATATATACACACACACACACTCCCCGTCCATTTGAATTAAATATATCACAAACGCCTTTTCAGAACTAAGGTAATATTTAGTTATATGCCTATAACCTTTAAATACCCTCAAATGCCTTTGTTTCTTTATATAAATGTTATACACACAATTTCAAGTTATTAGTATTTTATTTTGATAAATTTAAAATGGAGGTATTTATTTATTATTTTCCTCGGTGATATAGTATTTCCTGTAGGCCCTATTGATTCTAGTAATTTGATTTGTTTTATATAAAACCAATTTGTTTGATTAAATTTTCCAGTGCTCCGATGCAGTCATGCGGAACTTTGGAAGTTTATTTGAAAAGAGTGCCACATACACTGCGTAAAATCTTATATTACTCATACGAGTTCTTAAATGGCAAACAAATTATTCCGTTTA
>PNEQ01050359.1:0-10412 GCA_003012365.1 Medauroidea extradentata
GTAGCAGATGACGTAAGACAAGTGAGAATCGAAAAAATCGAAATTCAAAATCAAATTTGAAAAATCAAAAATCAAATTCGGAAAATCCAAAACCAAATTCGGAAAATCCAAATTTGGAAAAACCAAAAACAAGATGGTGGACATGACGTCAGCAAACATGGCGGACTCAAAAACAAGATGGCGGACTGTGACGTAATCCGAGATGGCGGACAGTGACGTCATGGCGGCCATGTTGATTGCGTCATCAGGGACCACAGCACCACTGCCCCAAGCCCTCTGTGCCAGATCTCTCATTTTTCTCCTACTGTTTACGACGCACGAGACTTTTGGACACTTCAATTTTCCAGCTACTAATATTATTGACCTTATTTTTACATCTGTAAATTCCCCGCAGCTACGTTCTGAACATTTCACGCCAATAGAAACACTTACGTACCTTGTGATCCGGCAATCCACTTGTATTTAGTTCGGAACATGTTACGACGCAGTATGTAAACATGACATTTCACCGCCATAGACTGGATGTGAATTAAGCAGAGACACAGGTGCAGAGAGTCCAACTAACTTTGCGCTGCACTAGCGCACTCAAGTGAACGGTGCCGCACATCAATAAACTGTTCTTAGTTTAATTATAATTATTTTATTGTCAATGTCTGAAATTTACAAACTGAGGTAATGTGTAATTAATTATATACACACCGGGTTGTATAAAGTTCGTATTTAGTTTTCATTATGTATTTTGAGGCATATGGTTGATAATTATTTTATTGTAATTTTTATTTGTTACTGTTGCTCCGCCATGTTGCGCGGACTATTTCTGGGTTTATATTCTTCCTCGTTGTTTGTATTTAAACCCCAGGATTTCTTGTATGTGCGTTCAGTCGGCTTCCAGTGAGATGTAAGTGTAACTCTTGTCTTTCGTTATCGTAAATGTTGAATGGGCTATGCTGCAGGACTTGTAATAGATTAATTTTCGGCGCCTGTATAGTTATTTGTTATTTTTCTTAAGTTGAAGTCCTGTAGCGTAATGGCTCAAGCCCTAGTATCTCGTTCGTATTTTTGCTGTTTGTTGTTTTTCTCTTTGATCAGTAATTCAGGTTAACTTTCGCGTTCGGGTTTTTCAGTGTTTAACTTCTGGTAACTTCTATATTTTCGGTATTCAGAGAGAGAGAGAGAGAGAGAGAGACAGAGAGAGAGAGAGAGAGACAGACATTTGAATAGTATTAGCTTTGTTCGTATTGGTTATTTAATAATGGTCGGCATGCAGTTTTCAAGGTTAGAGCTTTGCAGAGAAAGTAAATTTATAGCAGAATTTATAATATTTGCATTGAGTAATTTTCATGCACAGTATGTGCCCGCTTTATGAGACTGTTCTAGGG
Organism: Medauroidea extradentata; assembly: GCA_003012365.1. Classification (NCBI taxonomy): domain Eukaryota; kingdom Metazoa; phylum Arthropoda; class Insecta; order Phasmatodea; family Phasmatidae; genus Medauroidea; species Medauroidea extradentata. The sequence continues at coordinate 1,380 of PNEQ01050359.1, forward strand.
TTATAGGTATTGTATGCATACTACCGAGGTTTGGGACTCGGTAGATTTTGCTGCTGTATGTGTTTTGGGGCGTGTGTCCCCGTGGTGTACGTGTGTTTCGGGGCGTGTGTCCCCCTGAAGTTTACCACCTATAAGTATAGGGTTTTTTTTTCAGACTTGTGGTCGTATTGTGTATTTGCTACTGAGGTATGGGACTCAGTTAGTATTGTTTTTGTTATTGTTGTTGAAGTTAGTTTCCTATAAGGATAGGGCTAGCATATTTGTAATATTTGTCTTTATCTGTTGCTTCACCCTTCGCATTTCTCTCAATTAGGGCTTCACTGGGTCATATTGTTCAGATTGACAGATTAACTGGTACTTTTGCACGCCTGTTTATAGTAATTCGTAAAGTTAATGTTTAATGTTATTTCTGTACTTTAATATTTTTCATTTCTATAATTTTGAGTTGTGTTGCTGATTATTTGAATTTGTAAAATATTTAATGGTTATGTTGAAGTTTTGGTATTCGATCTTGAGTTTTGAATAAATCCCTGTAGGGATTGAACCTGATATTTGATCTTTCTTTGAAGTTGGAGCTGTAGTTACAGTTTACCTTTTCATGATTGGAACATTATTGTGATTATGCTTGCTATTATTGTTATTTAACTGGTATTAAACTACTGAGGTGTTTGAAGTTACGAGTTTGATTTACTTTTTAGTGAGGATTACTTTTGCCTTAGCGCCCTTGTAAATCTACAGGGATTCGCCACCCACATTACCTTGTTTTTGTAATTTTGTTACCGTCACTAGTGATTGAGGTGCTAGCCCCTAAGTAGGGAATGGTACAATCTGAATTCATTTTATTTGATTAGAGAGCTTACCGCTACATTTTTTTTGTTTGGCGTGATCCACTTCATTGGCTAGTTGTAAGACTATACAAACGCGAAAGGAAATGCCATTTTCTTGTATAAGACGTGCTCTGGTACAGCTGAGTTTGTAGTTTTTTCTTATTTCAAATTATGTACATTGAATTTTTCATTGGGATTTTACTGACTATAAATATACTAAATCATATTTTAAACATAAAGATTTACAATTAAATATTGTCTTTAAAGACCACTTTTTAACGGATATATTTATGCATATTCCGAAATTATTCATTTGGACACTAAGAATGATGAGGTAATTTTATAAATACTACATATGTCTTTATACGTATATTAATATTTCAGTGAGAGTTATTGTTACGTAATAATTTTTTGTTTTCATTTCAGGAAAACGTATGAAACTTTAGTTTTAAAAATGAAGTGCTAAGTAAATTATAAATGTTTTGAGTCGTTTGTTAATAATAAAATTAATAGAAAATTTCAAATCTTTTTGAATATAGAATTAAATATAGTAGCAAATTATTTAGTCAAGAAATTATTCTTATTTTGATTGTGTATCATCTCTAGTAACAGATATTAAGAAGTAATATAAAAGTAACCGAGAATTGTAGGTTTTTTTTTGTGGTGCAGCGACAAACAAAATATTATAGTAAACTAAATATTCCGTTATGCCAATGACATTTTCACACCAATTAAGAAAAGTACTCATTACTTTCAAATGGTTGGACAGATTTTCATCAGCACATTTTAGAACAATCACTATCAAACTAGCTTTCCATAAAAAAAATGCATTGAAATCTGTTTACTCGTTTGGGTGCTAGAAAGCCAGATATAGCCGTCATATAATATCTCCCCTTTTTTCTCGGGGGTTAAAAATAAACTTGTCAGTTAAATTGATGAGAAGAAAAGTGTTGATAACTCATCGCTTTACTTATTTGAGACCACACAAATAAAAACACACACGTTGTAATTATATAAAATAAAATATTCTTTTCAATAAGTAGCGGGCTTACAAATGAAGCGAAAAACAGAATACCTTTCATAAATTTCCGCCCACTTGTTAGCAATAAAAAATTCCATATAACGCGCAATGCAAATTCAGAACCAGCTCTTCAATCTACCATACAGTCGAATGTCTAAAAAATATCAGCCTAGGGGCCTTGTACTGATCAATAAAGCACTATACTAACAACCGTGAAGTCTCTTTCGTATCCTCTTTTTCTAATTCCATGCTCGAAGCTCTCTACAGAATTAATATCTAGAGTGCTATTTCTGCTGTGGGCATGTGCCAGAGGTTTTGATACTCGAATGTGCACTTTCAACCGACTTGTGTGAACTTTTCAAACTTTTGCGCGTAGGTTCAGTCTTTTGTAATACCTTCAATTATTTTTGCTCCGCTAAATGTAATTGATCGTAAGAAAATTATACGAGTCCTCAACAAATTATGACACTTAAATCTTATTTTAGTTATGTGACAAGCAAAGTACCAACACGTATTTTTATCTTTTACACTGTGGCAGACTAATATAAGAAAACAATAATTCAAATTATCAGATATCACAACAAATTATCAACGAACGCTTATACGAGAAGTGCCAAATAATAAGTAGACCCATTTCTTTATGACAGAATAACAGAAGTGTTTCAATAAGTAAAAGGACCGTTATAAATTTTCGCCACTTCAATCCTGTGATATTATCTGTCGAGTCAAAAATTTCTTATAACAATTCTGACTAGTAAACTATATGAAAGACTATAGTATTTCAGTACAGAACAACGTGAACTGTATGTTTAGTTAAACACTATCGTATATGTTAGAAAAATAAACCTTTGATATTAATGTCAGTCAGTTTTACTTCCTGCATGTGATTTAAAGTTTAAATATAAGTTTTATATCGTTTATATAAACCACAATTATTGTATTTTTGTATAAGTAGAATAAACGTGATTGCTACGTGTAATAAGCTAGCTTTCATTATAGCCTATGTAAACAGAAAATGCTGCGACGTTGTATATTTAAACACTATCTGAATGTTAAGCATTGTTAGTCATGCGTCTTATAAAACTAACAAGACTTTACGAATGCAAGGCACATAATTCTGAGGTACAAGCATAAGTGGAAAATTATAGGTTTCTCGAAGCGAATAAACAAAAATCAGCAATCCTAGACAATAGTTCTTGCCAACTTTGTAAAGGGCAACTTCTCTCGACCAACGAACTTCGGAAAAACAATCGCTGAAGCCGAATTCTCGTAAATTTCACTGTGGCGCAACAACTTACACGTTTCAAATTCATCATTTTGTGTAAATGTTTGTTTATAAAGTTGGCATATATCGTTATCCAAGATGTTAATTACGAAAATTTTCCTTGCTGACATTCATAAACGTGTAGATTTTAAATTGTATTTATGCATTTATTTACCACATGCTCTTAAGGACTCTACGTTATATTTAAAAGAATTGAAACTGCCTTTCAAAACTTATATGGATTTTGATTTTGTCATATTTATCAAACTCCCAAACATTATATAAGTAGGGAATAAACATTATAATAAAAATGATGCTTTCATTTGTAATATCACGGGATGAAACACTTTTTTGTAATTCCTTACGCTGCGATTTTACACAGTGAACTAGTTACTGGAGATATCCTTCAATCCGATAATAATTTCGCGCACATATTCACTGTCGATAACCATTTAAAATTATTTTTGCCTTAAATGTACACATTTTACTAGCTGTAATCCAGGGATAGGCTACTTTCCTCATCAAGGAAGTGGTTTATTATAATTCTCATGTCAGATATAGTTACAGAAATCGGTTAAAATTACGTTAAATAACACAACACAAAGTTTAACCAAAAATTTAATAAATTAATCCGTGTGCCTTTAAAACGAATTCTTCTTCTTTACAGGAGGGCAGACACAACGGATAATTGAAGGATGTGCTTCACAGCATGATCTTCCTCAAACTCACACTTGATCTCGTGAGCAACTATACAACCCTATCTTGTATGTGGTCATGAAAATTTGCGTACAAAATGTATCTTCATTAAATGACAATTATTGTCAGATGTAACGACCACGACTCGTCACCTGTGTAACTCTTTCTTTGTGAATACATTTGTTGCAGTAGTTCGCATAAAATATTGAAGATTGTGTTTCCATTCCAGGCAGTGTCACGTTTAGATTCTCAATTTGGGAAATTAAGAGGTCGTTGCGCTTTCTTCCTAAACCACTGCTGTCCGTAGCTGCCTGATCCAAAAATCTTGTTTGCATGCAGTTACAGTCCTAATGATGCACATAACTCAGCGACTGTTTATTAAACATTGCCACTTGATGGTTTTAAATGGAGATTTCACATATGTTTAAAGCATTAAGAGTACTCTTCAAAGAGATTGTTCATGAACTAGATGAAATGGTTGACCCGATAGCTCGGCTCAGTTATTAATAATGATAGTTAAAGGATGGAAGAGAAATAATTAAAGAGGTTTCGAGTTGACTGAGAAACAGACAGATCCCCGGAAGCGGGAAATTCCGTCCGAGTCACGCCAATGAGTAATAAGGGCTGAAACGGACGTGCACCATTCCTTCTCGTCTCCCATCCCAGTGCGCTGTCACGTGCCGGTAGGTCAAACTCGGTCCGCGTTGGGTTCCTGTCAGGGTCGGGAACAGTTTTCATTAGAAGGGACGCCTTCTCCGGCGCCTGTCCCCTAAACAACCACCCTTACCTCCCCTCGACCCATCTCACGAGTCCTCAGCTCGCGTGGTTGCATACAGTACGCCTCGTGTTTCGGGCCCATCCATCAACCCTCGCATAGAAGTTGGAAGGTCCGCGGTAGGCGGAGGGTGTGAGGGGGGAGGAGGTAAAGGGTTAAGGATAAGGGAAAAGTCAGACGTGGCTTTCCTGGAGTAGAAGGTGCCGCACTCCATGATCGCACGTCGTGGGGCTATTCCGAGAGGCAGCAACTTGTGGCTGAGCTGATCGCATCACCTAGTCGACATAATTAATAGCGCAAACTCAACTAGGGACAACACTCACACACACACACACACACTGTACCACAGGCTGTGTCACTTCCCAACCCCTCCGCAGACCCAACAATCCCGATTGTGAGGACTTTGCACTTTCCAACAGTCAACCTTGCATCTGACATCTTTGACACACCAGCGCGTTTAAAAAAATCCAAGACTTGACAGAACTCAAACTGGAGCCAAATTGGAGCATTCGACACGAAAACAGTGATTGAAACCATCCAACAGGTAAATTTTTAATCCAGTCTTTGTTATAAGAATATAGTGAAACTGGACTGTAAATTGTGATCAAAAATATTTTTTCCAAACGATGAACGACACACCAAAAGGCGTTCGTTCGCTCAAAAGATTTCTTGTTTTAAAATTGTTCGTTACTTCATTAATGCTATTATTATTACAAATAATTCCATTAATATAAAAAAAACTTAACTTATTTTCTTGTTTGTGCTGAAATTCGCAGATTAAAACGAATTCCGTTTTAAAAAGCAGTTTTCTTCCGAGAAAAACATTTTGTCTTATTTTATATGTTACCAACGAAAATGTTATCACTATCTGCTTAGCTTTCATATACCAACATTTCTCATTACCCTATCCAAAACAATAACACTGTCAGCTAAAACACGCATGTCAGAAAACATTAAAAATTACTTTGCTGTTAGTTTATTACAGTTTCTTTCCGACAAATTTAAGGTAGAAAATTTCTTCGAAACTACAAATACAGCAAATAGAAGATATAGGAATTGAGCTTGGACCTCAGTGGTGTGGGGCGAGCGGCCTGACCACTCAATAATAGCTACTCTCCAAATTTTAAAGTCCATAACAATGCTCCGTCAGTAGTTACTAAATTATTACTTGAAAACAATCCTTCTTAGGTACATCTAAATACATTTAAATTATTTAGTAATTCGAAGAAAATCAGCATTATTTAAATAGATTTATTGAAGAGAAATTGCCATTTACTATGTAAGTTTAAAGTGTTTTTCTAATTTAATTTCCAGAATTACATAGACTTTATATATCTATATAATATATTCGACATATGCTTGGTTAGTTAATGAACAGTTCGTCGCATGTACAAATATTTTTTCATGGAAAATCTTTTCCTATATTTTCCTTAAATGTGTAAAACTTGCATACGTTATTTAAACATAGACGTAGTTATGAAAATCTTAAATAAAGTACTAAAACAATATTTAGCGTACTTTTGTATTTTGAATGGTAACTGTAAAACACAAATGTATAAGTTATCTTAGAAACTCTTGTCTCTTTTTTAAACCCATTCGGGTACGATTGTTTTGTGAAATGTAACCATAATATATTGTAAAGTATTTAAATATAGCTTTTACTTTTGATCAAAAATGTCCAGCTACAACATTACATTAATACGTAAAATTGTTTAGTTACTTCACGGCAACAAAATTATTAATGAGAGATTTTATACATTTTTTTACAAAGATGTAAGGTATAGTTATCAACCATCCCCAAAGTGCTCTTCCATGAACCTCTTTAGACGTGAATATATGTCTATTATTTTTGCAGAAAATGTAGCCAAGGATGACGGCCTCTACTAATCATTTTATTTCATGCAATTCTAGATACATTTATAGTTGTTTCGTTTTATGTGTAAGATTAACACTGTCTTATTTGGAAAATGTTTTTTTTTCCTCTGAATTTAATGATTTTTTCTTTGTAGAATAAAGCGTGTGTTTTATGCTAAATATCAAAGAAAGTTTTTTTAAAATTATTTGGTGATGATGGCACAAGATTTTGATTGTGTTGTGGCCAGTAATAAGGGAAATATGTACTGTGTGCAAACAAAAATTAATCTTTAGAAGCAACTGACCACTATTTTCAATTTTAAAGAATGTATACTTTATAAATATTTACACTGCTTAATATGACCATGATGATCAAGGGGTTAGACCTATTGCCTCCCACGTTGGCATTCAGGGTTCAATACCCGGTGGGTCCTGGCCCAATTTTTCGCATGAGTGAACGTGGTAGACGTTACCGTTATCCGAAAGGATTTTTTCGGATAACTCCCGCTACCTCGTCTTTCTCATTCTGTCGCTGCTCCACGCTCACCTCACCTCATCCTTTTCTCGGACCGGAGGGAAACAGGCATGCCTCGCTTGTCAAATAGCCTAGCCTTCTCCTAGCCACATTGTGACCCAACCACACTGAAAGAAAATTTTTGTAGAAAGTCTTTCCTGCAAAATTATTTTCTGGCGGCCGGAATATTTTAGTGGTGTCAACAAAATGTTTTTTTTTCTGTGACCACAAAAAAAAAAATGTTGCAGTGTAAATACCCACAAAATATTTTGTAGCTACCACAAAATACTTTTTTCCGTGCAGAAGGTGGGAAACACATAGTGGTTTGAATTTTAGAGCATTTGCACTGTGGGTTTGTCATGTGATTCTATACTGCTGTCCTGAATTTCGTTAGAAATTGAAACCGGTTTCCCACTGTTCATAATAATAATGGTCTCTGATTCAGTGTCTCAAAATAAACGTAATTCTTTAGTTTGACGTTATCACGGTACCGTGGATATACTAAAGCAGCCGAACATAAATGACGTTGGTACGGAAATACGACCGCCTGCTTATCGTAACCAGGTCGGCGCGAAAGCAGCAGAGGCACGGTCACACAAATCACTGTGATTATGTTCGGCCGGAGCTTGGATTGGTCACTTAGCTTGCGCGCGCGTGTTCGGAACACGGTCGTCGTGGAAAGGCTTGCGCGCGTTCCGCATCCATTAACGCGACGGCCGGCAATACGGAACGCACCCCGCCGACAAGCAGCATATTTCATATAAATTACTGGCGCGGTCGATTAACGCGTAATCAGGGCACCACTTTGGCGGCTGGGAACATGTGTCCATCGAGGATTTCCCGCCGACATAATTGCAAGCACTCTGTTAACAGAGTACGTGCCTCCCACTCTCTGTTTCATTTTTCCTGTCAATTGCTTCTCTCTTTCTTTTTTTGGTACATCATAAACATATACCGAAATTAACGTAACCATAAAACAAGTGGGTACGTGAATATACGCCAAAATAAACCACAGATATTAACATCCATTTCGTAGAACAGCAGTTTGATAAAACCTACATGGAACCACGACTGTTAATGGCAATCATCGATATATATTGCCTTCAAAGGATTTACTACATTTCACAAGTGCTGGCACAGAGCCTAGTTCATTGCTCAAACAGAAGGGTTTCAATAACGAATAAATAGATTTTCCATTTGGATAGTTTCCACTTTATATTCAAAATTCAAAATGAATACAATATTTTATCCAGTATAAGGGCAAATTTATTCTGCCTCGGGCGTTATTTCAGCGCGTCTTTATTTTGGTTGTTTGTATGAAAACATAATTTACGTAAATAATTTCTTATAGTATTTTGATTTGGATAACTTTGTCTGTAGTTACAATTTTAAGCTATCCGTTGTAAGAATTAAAAATAAATAGAAAACATTCAAATATTTTTTAAATTATATAAATATGTTGGTTCAAATAGTCGTAAATTTTCTTTAAAAAATGTTAGGAAAATATTTGTTAGTTAATTCGTTTTTGACACACTTACGTTCTTGTGAAGACACGAAATTGTGAAACACTACCAAAACACGAAAGAAGTAAATTTTACTGTAATTACATTAACGAAGAAAATTAACTATCTACCGTGTGCAGCATTCAATCTCAATAACTGCATGCAATCAGTATGTATCCTACACATTTTAATTTGTAAAACTTTGAAAATATTGAAAATATTTCTATTACTATTTCTCGCTTGACACCTAATTTCGGGGTATTTCGACTTTGATTTCCAGTGAAGTCTCTCCTGGTACTCGCATGTGAAAACGTGTAGAACGTTCCCGTTGGCCTGCGTGTTTACTCGAGGTTCTCCTGATTTGTTCTGCCTTTGATTTCAATATTACGAAGTTTAATAGTTCAGTAACTTTTTCTACTCCAATCCTCACAAATAATTTATTTATATTAATTATTTATGTTTAGTAATTTAAATGGTAACAATTACGTACCCTCGAACAGCACAACTCCTTGGTAAAGGTACACAGGAATGTGAGAGAAAATCGGCCAAGTTCTGTTTAAGGGACATTCTAGCATTCGCC
>PNEQ01050359.1:10512-21481 GCA_003012365.1 Medauroidea extradentata
AAAAAAAAAAAAAAAAAAAAAAAAAAAAAAAAAAGCACTAGAAAAAATGACAATCGTTCTGTACACTTTTTTCTCCGTTTTCACAAAGAAAAACTTCCGATTGTCAAATACTAAAATAGTTCCTTTTTTAATTTCAAACATCTACCTTGTAAAATGTGTAAGTTTACAAGAAAACGTATTTTATTTGTACAAATAATTTCGGCAAATAGGTTTACTGGTTTTCTTAGAAACATAAAGAACAAAGTTTTTAGGTGTCACTAATGATGCGAAAAAGAAGTATATCTCTTTAAAGTAGGCAGAGGCGTGCATTTTTTTTCTCTAAACAATTTACATCAGTATTCAATACATATCACCTCCTCGCGTGGCAAACATGTATGTGTGTGACGCTTGTAATAACAGTGAAACGATTTATCTTTGTGAAGTTTCAACAGGTTCGAGATATGTTAAATCGGGCGGTTTATACTCTTATGTACTGTAAAAATAACAAAAAATGCAGATGTGTGAGTAATGATCTTTAAGTTACTTGAGGGTTGAATCTATTATTCAGCCATATAAATGATTCCTACACGAAGGAGATAATTATAGGTAGGGCTAGGAACATTTCGTGAGTTCAACGACCAACATGCTAGAATCCATCATCCTGTGTATACCGAAGCCTTACAATTTATCCATTACCTGCTACTCATTCACACAGCAAACAATGAACGAATAAACGGGGCTTGAAGGTGCATAGGACATTGGATTCTAGCATGAAGGTAATTGATCTCGCGAATATTTCCTAGCCCTACTTATAAGCTATTCGTAGAGCCGCGATTTTATGGCGAAAAGATTTCTGCAACATTTGGTTTCGATGCGTCATGTGCACACCTGCAGCTCTGCTACGTCGTCTGTGGTTGGATGGTTTTACTCTCACTTGCCTTGGCAAATTATAGACGTGCAGACTCACAATAATCTTATTCTGATTGGTGCAGTAAAACGAGAAACGTGTCTGAACAAAGACACGCTGCCAATAACCTTGAAACAGAACTGCCGATGTGCACGTGAGTCACTGAAACAAAGTGGGGCAAAAATATTTTCGCGACAAAATCGTGGCCCTAGCTATTCGTGATGTGTCTGTAAGGATGGCTGATCTTGCGAACACTCCGCCAGTAGAATAGAGAAAAAAATGGCAGAAAATTTCAGTCCCTTCTAGTGGCATGATGCTTGCACAAGTCTTTATGTGCTTAGAGAAACCAATACGAAATAAAACTTTTATTGGGTCCCCATAAACCACATTCAAACGGACCCCTTAAAAAAAATACACTCACACACACATACAAACACAGGATATACAGGTAGAAGAAATATAACGCTGTAAGCAATGGCGAAATAAAGGAATATATTTATAAAAAATAAGAAGGAAGAAATGTATGAAACGAATGAAAGGGAACCGCATGGAAGAGTAAAAGATACGGCGTTAAACAGAATCCAGGGCAAGGTTGTAAGAGCCAACCGCGCGTATGTTACTGGCGACGTGGAAGGAAGTTAGTCGGAGTGTAAACAAGGGGGTCCCAGATGTCTGTGAAGAAATGTACGGGGAAAAAAATTCTAGTTAAAATTTCACGCGGCTCTTTTTTTATTTTACCTGCAGCAGTTATAACGCTGACTACGTGCGAGAAAAGAAAATGTGTTTTCGTATACTTTGGTCAGTTGAGAAGAAAATTAAAGAACGATATCGTTCACATCAAAGTTACATTCGATATAAAACATTTATGAAATTAATGCTGTCAATTTACTTAATTCTTCTGTCAATAATATGATTTGAAAAGAGTACCTTGATCTCAAATTCTTTAAATAATACTCCGAATTATAATAACTATGATAGAAATGAAATTAATTTAATTGATATTAATCTGGTACTATTGGCAGTTGTAATATGACGGACATATTGCGCGCAACTGAGTTATAAATATTTTAATAAAAACTAAATAATTTGAATTTTTTTAGCTACGTTAACGTAAGCATTTTACTATTTATGTACTTGTCAGGGATGTCATTTCTTTTTTAAATATGATTATGAACGTCTAGTGCTCTGAATACTCTTAATTCTCCAGCAAATTTCATATCAATGTTTACACGGCTGCAATTGGCTGCCTACAGCAATTCGAACTTGGTTTAGTAAAATATTATTTTCAAAACTGTGGATTTTTGAAATTACTGAGATGTGACGAGTCGTTTGAAAATTACGAGTCATTAAAATAAGACCGGACACACTGATATTTATAAGTAAATCCAGTAAATATTGGTAATACCTATTTTCATTTATGCTGTCTTGTAAAATATTATTACAGTACTATTATTAAAATTAATGCATTTCTGTATATATTTGCTTTGGCTGAATATCATTTATCTTTATACAGGCATGCTAATTTTGGTAAGTAAAATACTGTATAAATCAGGGCAACGTCTAATAACTATTTTAAAACGTTTTCGTCGAGTATTGTAGACCGCACAAGAGAACAACGGTTTCGATGAAAGTAAATCGTTATATGCTGGTAGAAACTTAATAAATAATTCAATTCATAAAATGTGTACATTATTTGCAGTGTTGTGGAAGATGATTACAGCGGAATAGTTATGATTTACAGTCTTATTTGGAGAAAAACTCTGCTAATGTCGTGAACATAGTTATAGAAGCATTTTTATAACATTTGCATTAAATTTAGAAATATTTTTGCTAATGAATAGGTTTGTTTTCTGAATAGTCGTTGTAATGTTTAAATACACCATATACTGTTAAGTGGATTAATATATCAATACATAGCTAACTTATTGTTTGCTTGTGCTCCACGTTAGACTTGAACCAAGAAACGGGCCAATTTTTTCCGTACGAAAATTAACTGAATCAATTTATTCCTATTTCGTTGCTTAAATTGTTTGCTGGAGCAATTTTTTCCGCAGAGCAAACTAGATGTCTTTGTATATCACGTAGCGAACGAAGTTGATTCCACAATTTCTCTTCAGTTTCATATTGTTATCTTTTATCGTAGAATTTAAGATAGTAGTTTATCAAAGTTACTCGTAAGAACCAGAAATTGAATCTTAGTAACTTATGTCCAGTGTTAGTTTACTGGATAAAGTATGTGTAACGAAGTTTTAATAAAGTGTTATCAAATGTCACACTGCTGAATAAATATTGAAATAGCAATGTTAAGCATATTATTTTTAGAATGCAATGGTATTATGTAACACTTTTTGTAATGTAGCTGGATATAAAATAAATAAATAAATGAATGACTACACAACTCACAAAATATATACTATAGAAAATATATAACATGGGTTAAACATTTCTTTGAAATTTAAATATTGGTGTAGAATAGGTGTGAAATTACTAAAACAAAATTGCCTGTGGGAAATACAATAAAATGACCGGACTAATTATTTTTTATTAAAAAGTTTAGTTCGTTGTTAAGTACATTTGATTGTCATTCGCAAATATAAATTTTGCAACGCAACCATTCAAAGCTTCACAAAAATAAAAAAATAAATAAAATAAGTCAGAGTTGTATCTCAGGAAAACTACTTAATCGCGATTAACTGACAAATACACTTACATAAAGTTCATCATTCCTTTTCTTTTTTAGTTTCTCGACGAGAATACACAGAAGTTCCTGGAATGAAAGTCGAGAACTCTTGAATTGATAATTTAAACGCGAAGTTAAATACAAACTCTCAGTTCAGAGTCCATTTCTAAACCGAAACGAAATATTCTTTGTACATAATTACAATTTTATTTTAATGACTTATAGGCCTACCCTTGGTGAATTTAAAGAAGTATAAAGTTTTCCTTTTGAAACCGCTTGTAAGAAGAAGGTGATTACTTGGAACGTACGTAATTTTTCCCTTATCCTGCTTACCAAGGAAGAGAAACATCCATTTAAAACAGTTTTGTACGTCTCTCGACAGTTAAAGGGCTGCGCAGTAAGGAAGTGTAGAAACTGTAATACAGTATAATTATAATATTTATTCATGGTAGTAAGAAACATTGCGCGAATGTGTTGCATTTTACTATCATTTCTTATACAGAAAACTTCATGTACGATTTTAGACGGTTGAAATATGACAACATAAATATTCACATTCTCAGTACATGATATTTATAATTTAGACATATATTTACTTAGACTGTATGAAATATAGTTATTTTTTTTGTTAACACTTAAGTAACATTTTAGTATTTTACAAAAATTAATTTCTTCGTTAAACGTAAACAACTTTGAAATTAAATGTACAATCAGCAATCTATAGTTTCTTAAAGCAAAAATGATATAGGCCTAAATGTTGAATGAATTTTTTTCAGAAGTGCTAATATTGTCTCTTTATGAGTGATGTTCAAGTATTTAAAAGACTTAGTATAATTTATGGTAAAGTTCTAAATTGTACAAATGGATAATCAATACATTAACTGCTAATATAAAGTATGTATTTAGAAAGAAACAATGAAATTAATAATGTTAAAGATTTTTATAATTATAGAAAATTATTTATAGGTACACCAGGTTTCTTTCAACGAGTAACTAATTACATGCACGAAATATTAGTTAAAGTTCCTGAAACTGTCTACCTAGAGAGATACTTCAACGTCTAGCATAGTAGTGAGAGTAAAATCAGTAAGTCTCGTCTTGTTAGCCATGGTCCAGTTGCACAAACTAGTTAAAGACTTTTCCGAAGTTTTTTCCCCCTTAACCCGCCCTTCCAGTTGAAATAATTTTTATCGTGTTACTTATTAACTTCCGGAGGAACCGAGTTTGCGAAAACTGTTGTGCAGGGCAGGTAATTGCTTCGCCCCGCACACTCGGACGTTTACATTCTTCGGAAGGGCGAGAGAAAAAAAAATAACGAAAACTACCGGCATAAGGTCTTTTTTTCTGCAGAACCCCAACCCTTTACTATTCCAGCCTTTATCGGTTAACTGTGCGCTTACTCCGGCCTTTGCCGCACCTTTTTCTCCAGCGCCACAATCGTGGACACGTCAAGAAAAAGGAGGGGGAAGGGAGGGAACTTGGTGCAGGCTTCGCAGCTGTAAATACCCTGCTTTGTCCCCTTGCTGCTGCCTAGATAACTTGTGTGGGCGCGGAGGGGGTGAAGTTGAGAGTTTGGGTGGTCGGTGGCAAAACAACAACTGAGCTCTCGAAAACTTTCGTGTTCTCTGACTAAGGTGGCGTTGCAGACGTTGGAGACCCTGGAATACACGGACGCCCGCTACTTTAAATACACAAGTACACACATGCGCAACCACATTTACCCTCCAACCCCTATTGTGCTATGGCTCCGTTTAAAAAAAATAATAATAATGGTAGGCAAATCCGAAGAGGAGTAAAGGAGTAAGCTGAACGAAAGAAAACAGAAAGAAATTTAAACAAGCCATGCCATTTTATTCTTCTTTGCAGAAAATTGGAATGTTCTGGCCAATTGCACAAATGAAAACACACATACTTTTGGTAAAATCAGTTCGAAATTAAATGTGCGTGTGTTTATATATATATCCCGTACAGTTTTTTCTCCAAATTAGCCCAGGTTTCGCGTGGTTTGATTATTGTGTGTTTATATATGTATAATTTAAATCCGACTGTACAAAAAGCGTGTGTATATATTATATTAAAACCCTGTACTGTTTCTTTTTAATTAGACACGTGTGCTCTCATACTTATTGTATCGGTTTCTCACTAAACAAAACCCATTGGTATCTAAATCACAGTTTAGAAAATTTTTCTTCGCTTTTTTAATACTTGGTTATTCGTACTCAAAACTGTTGATTAATTATTATTTTTCTCATTGTCCTACTCTTTTTATAATATCCTCTCATGTTTACCATGATCCATTTATTTTCAACAAAATTTTATTTTAGCCGTGGTGCTTGTTGACTTGTTGCACAAAACAAAACTAGAAAATTTGTGTTTTAATAATCTGTGAGCTTAATATTTTTTAATTTATTTTATACTCTAAATGCGATAAAATAATTGTCCTGCTAACCTGCATTTGAATTTAAGTTAACCGCCTCCAAGTATTTATCGAATTTGTGTATTTTTATTTTGTTACACATACTGTATTTTTATTTTCTGTTTTCTTGTATCGTAGTGTCATTAAGTCTCACACAAAATTGTTAAAAGCATTTTGTATATAAATTAAATCCATAATTGTTTAATGGCTGCACCTTCTCTATCATCTTTTCACAATTGAAATACTCATGCCACTACCCCTTCTGAAATTTTTAAAATTTTTGGCGGAAATAACAATTTTTTCCTTGGAATATTTCTTCATATGCCGTTCATTCAGTTTGTCAGCAGCGTCGTGGTTATTCTACACAATGTTCAGCTCACCGCAGACGAGCCGCGGTTATTTCCAGAGGTCCTCGTGTTAATCAATCGTCACGTCCACAAACGGGCGGACGCTCCATCCCATTCTCATTCACCTCACCCGGATGGCTCTGGGCACGTCCAGTACCCCCGCCCTGCCCTTATCAAGCAAAACCACCCCCTACCACAGTCACCTGCAACATCCGCCCTTAACCGTTTCCACCCGCATGGCAAACATTATCACTGCATGGACTCGTCCTGTCAGGGCCGGGAGGGGTGGTTAGCTGGCCGGGAGGGGTGGCTACCTCTCGTGGAAGGAGGGGTGAGATGTCCATCGCGGGAGGATACAGGCAGTGTTTGCGGCGATGTCGATGAGGATTACGGGATGATGGCAGGCCGGCTCCATGGAGCTTTATTAAGGGGGTTGGGGTGTAGGCGGTGAACTCTACAACGTTACGCCGTTACCGACAAAGTGCCAAGAGCTCTGAGGAGGGGTGGAACGGGGGAGCATACGGTGGAATCCTGTCAACGCCGTCGTAAAAACACATATTCCGAGAGTATATACCGCCTCCTCGAGTGGATTCCCGAAACGAGGGAGGATAAACTGGTTTTCCTGTATCGACACAATCTCCTATCGCCCCTAACAGGCTAAACTCCACACCGGCATGTATTCGCGTCTGCCGAAAGCGCGTGTCGTGTGGCTCGGTCTACAGCAATTTCCATCGTCATATTTTTATTCTTGTATTGTACTATGTACTTTCTTCCTTATTTTATACATGATTTGTGACTGAAATTTGCACTTATAAATTTTTGTATCTCTCATAGTTTATTTTGTACTGACCCATACACATCAAAAATTGCACTTTACAGTCTTATGTACACCAAAAAAACGAACAGACATACCAAATAAAAAAAAATTTTAGTGAATAACAATATTGTCGTCTACAAGGTCTATATAATTACGAATTTTCTAAATTGTTCCAAATTAAAAAAAAAAAACATTTCAAATTTCCAGCAATTATTACAATAAGAATATATTTTATTTATTTAATCTTGTTTTTATATAGGAGACCTTGTAGCCTACAATGCCGTTATTCACTGTAACATTTCAGTTTGATATGCCAGTTTTTTTAATGGCGTACATGGAAACGTAAAATGAAACTTTTTACGTTTACAAGTCACTATGCAAAAACTATGAAAGATAAAAAAAATATTTCGTGAAAGTAAAATCTAGTCACAATTAATGTCTAAAATAAGAAAAAAATATCTGGATCAAAAATAAAAATATAACTTTGAAAATTGCTGCGTACCGTGCTCATGAGGTAGATTACGGGATAATATTCTTTCAGGTGTTAATTTATGGCTTTACTCCGCATATTGAATTTTGCATTTAAATACTACCAACAATTTCATTGAAATTGCTTAAAAATAAATTTTAACATCGTTTTAACAGCAAACCTGTTCCTTCGTTATAAGGGGGCCAAATGAAATGTAATATTTGACTAATTGCGTCATCAAAATCTGACAGATGTTATGTATGTATGATATATTGGCAAGGAAATGTGGGTTACTAGAGACACGTAGCTAGAAGTGTGTTGTGAATTACGTTTCAGGATGGAGGGCTTGCTGTTGATTGTTGGTAAGTCAGGTAACACAACGTAACCTCACAAGCATTGTGTCATACGCCTATGGTAGTACGCGTATACAAGATAATCGTCCGTAAAATAAACACTAGTAAGTTCTGTAGTAGGGTAGCAAGATATACTACAGTAAGAATTGCTACTTTACACTGCATTCAGTAATTCGTGCGTCCCGAGATAGATGAAAATTTTGATAAATGACTTTATTTTGTTATTTCGTGTCATAAAGAAATTTTAAAATCCACTACTGTATAAATACGAATATAGCATGAACAAAAAACCTTACAGTAATTTTTATATACACAGCGTTAATTAAGTAACGCATTTAATTCATTTTTGATGAGTCATTCCTAGGTTAATTGTCCGATCAAAAATGTTTACATAGCAGCCATTTTGACGTAGTGAACCTGATAAGAACTAAACACAAAATAATTAAGTATCGCATTAAGTACTATGCGTTTGTAGACATTTATTAAATTCGGAAGTACTTTTCCTCAGATAACTCGTATAATAAAAATTTAAAAAATCCGGAATATTTTCAAATTGAAAAATGGTTTTAAACTACGTTAAGATTATGTAAATTTATTAAGAACAATACGTGTACCATGTTTGATGGAATTCTGATAAATTTTTTACATGTAATTTTATTAAAAAAATACAACGTTATGAAAAGAAATACGGTTTGACCAAATAAACACAACAATCGGTTCAGCATACTAATAATTATATCTGTACTATATTTTACGAAATTCGGAAAAGTATTTTCTTCGATATGCCATATTATGTGAACAGTATAAATCAAGGCCGTCATTTTGAAAATATAAACACGGCTTTAGTAACATACGTACAAGTCAAGTGAATACTAATAGAGTGTATCGAATTTGATGAAATTTTAAAATACGGTTCGTTAGATATTGAGTACAATCTAAAAATAATAAAATGGCCGGCATTAAAGAAATATGAATACGTTACAAGAAAATACACAAAAGTCAGTCCAGGCTACTAAATATTACATGTATACCTAGTTTGATGAAATTCGTTCAGCGGGTTCAAAAAAGTTTAGGATATACACACGCACACACACAAACATGCAGAAAGGTGATCTCGTAAGCCTAATTTTAACTTCGGAAAGTAGGCTTAAAACCAGTAATTCTAACTCGGATTTTAATGCCTCACATTTAAATGATAATTCAACAAGCTTTAATTTACGGTCTGTAGGTTTTGTTTCACCCATTACAGATGAATTGTCTTCATAAAGGCACAGATGAATAACTTTATTTAATGCGTACGGGGGAATCAAATACGAAAGCCCACAGGGAAGTGTAGGAATTACATATAGAGGACAGGTTTTTTTTGCTGAATTATTTTTTTGCATTAACGTTAACATAAAATTTTTCACTGACAAAATAAATGTTCACCGATTTTATAGATAAAACAATTAATTTTTGTTTACACCTGAATACACATTATTTCACGCAAGACCGTACTTCAATTTATTTTCTGGCACCAAAAAATAGAGACTGTAGAGAGTTTTAAAATTTTCAATATTTTCTTTGCCCAAAGGGTTATGTAGTTTAAATTTAAGCTAGTCTAGTAGGGGCTTTCATCGCTACATTCTCTTAGTTTATGTAAATCGACGTGGTTGTGTTCGTTAGCATGTCGTTCTCTAAGGAAATAAATCTTACACTAAAAAACAGCTGGCTTCACTCCAACCGTGGAAGTGTGCGTAGGATAGTACTAATGTGTCAGTTACAGTTAGTAAAGAGTTAGAGACATTTCTGACATCTTAGAGATCACCAGCATTATTTCATAATGCGATAATTTCTCTAATGGTACCATCAAGCTATTATTCAATATTTTAAGAACATTAAACTATTACATTATCTCTGAAATTTTCTTTCTGTGGGAATAAACAACTCAGTGGAATATTGCTGACAAACGCCATAACCATTAAACGTTTCTCATTAAAAATACCAACTGTGGTTTCAATTATTTAATGCATTTCCTTATTATTATACCCTATACGTCCAAAAAAATGCAATGCCCGGAAATACGGAAAATTTTGTTTGGGTTCTTATTCTCATATATAAAAATGTTACTTATATTTCCACGTGACAACCATACGAAACAAACGTAAAATCACAGCGGAGAACAGCATTGTTTCCAGTAACTGTGCCTTTGCGCAATACTTTTAAATACTTTTCAATGTTTTGCACAAATAAAAGAGAAAAAAAATACGACATAAGAAAATTAAGTGTTGTAATTTTTGTTAATTAGGTTATACGAAACAACACTGTTTGCTAAAAAAAATATCTTGTATCACTGTTTTGCTTGAAAGCGAATATTTATTTGTCCATACAATTTAGTAACGTAGCACATTCACGAGACTAATGGGATAATTTCACACATAAGACTTACGAAGAAATTACAGATACACAGTACGACGACTCGCAAAAATACGATTTGCTACATTTTGCAGATAATTAACTCACATTAAGTAATATATTTAATTTTCGGTCTGCACAATTAAAAAAAATTTTTTTTGCGATGATAATAATAACAACGCCTGAGTTTCGAAACGAAAATAAAATATATTTTCTTACAATTATTCAATTATTGATTACGTTTATTTGTTTAATAATAATGCGCGCTGTTTCAAAAGTTTCAAACAAGCGTGGATTATTCACTTACCATATATACGTATACGTGTGTCTACATAATCTCCTATAGCAGGGGTTCTCAAACTTTTTGACACTGCGACCCCCTTTTGAGACCTAGTATTTCGGCGACCCCCCTATTTTGAAATATAAACAAAAATGAAAAAAAAAAAAACACTATTGGCTAAGTTTTATCCATAAAAATACTATTAACTAGTTATTAGTTACTAGTAAAAATAAATACAAATTGTTGTCACTTACTGCAACCCTCTGTCGAGCGGTTTAAGGTAAAATAACTCACTTCGTGGCACGAACAAGGACAAAGAAATGATGA
>PNEQ01050360.1:0-21380 GCA_003012365.1 Medauroidea extradentata
TGTAATGCATTACTAATGTGATTGGAAGCAAAAGTCTATGTCTGAAGATTGCAAATATTTTATGAATGTATTATGTGCAGCTTATTAAATTATATACAGTATATTGAAATGTGTGTTGAAGTATCTCTAGGTGACAGCGAAGGTTACAGGTAGGCTAAACTTATAATTCTGTGAGCCAACTTTTAAAGTTATAAGTTCATAGTGACCTTTTTCACCAACTGCAGGATTCAATGTTAACTTTTAGACTGCAATTGTCATTTGAGTCAACCAGAAGTGGAACGGAAGGCAAAAGAAACCCTGAGATTAAGAAAACTGCTCTTGGAGCTAGTTGGGCTACTGTGTAATGTCACATCACCGTTATTCATTAAATTAAGCGTACTTAAAAAAAAGCAGGTGATGCCCCCATTGTGAAAAATTACTTGACGAAAATATGGAAAAATTCATTTTACCAGTAGCGGAATAATTCTCGCAAAAAATATAATTTCCTTTTAATTAAAAATATAAATTTTTGGCGAAATTTTACCAAATTTTCATTGTTATTGCTACACGAAACCTAAACCATCATAAGAAACGTAACGGCGGGAGTTGGAACCGAACCATTACACCTCGCGCCAGTTACACAATGGATTCTTGCATTAATATGTCATGCAGAATCATTGCAAGAGAATTATTTAAACATAACCTAATCACCTCTTGCAATGATATTGCATGACCAGTAAATGATAGATTCCATTATTATTTATGTCAAGCAGTTTATCAAGAAAATATTCTATACTTAGTCGAAGATAAGATTTTGATAATACAATCTGAGTAAATGTTATGGCTCAAATACAATAACCTTGTCTTAAGGGTGCTCGGTACGGTATGCTAAACAGCGAGAAACATGTGTACCGTTATTGAACATTATTGAGGGAATGAATTAAGTTAAAGTATACCGTTTTCGGAAGTAGGTGTCGTAAAGTCGTATAATTGTCTAAGACATTTGACGTATATAAAAATCTTTTAACTTTGTTAAGAAAAAATCTGGAAAATAAGCCTTTTTTAATGATTTAGTTAATTGTAGTAGAGTAATGCAGCATGAATAACACATAAAACCATGTCTTAGACTTGTTCCTTACAATGCTCTATAGTATGTTGCAATCTGAACATTTCTGGAATAACTATTATCCTGTAAAAACAGTAATTAAAACTAAATAATTTCAATTTTTTACCCGACGAAAACAGGACCTCTGCTTGTGGAGATATGTTGCTTCTATCCCCAGTACCTTGAGTGAACGCGGAGCAGTTATGAGAGGACAAGGAGTGGCAACTCATGTTACCAAAACTGACAGGGATTATCTGCAGCGCCCGATCTATCAGCTAGATTCTCACGAAAATGCCATGAGTCCTGCGGTAAAGACGAGTGAGGAGTTATTTTATTCAGTTCTGTTTTTGTGTAGGTTACGAATATTATAACGCATAAAACGAAATTTCAATGTTGTTACTTTTATTTAAGACTATATGAAAGCCACCGATTTCGATTCCTGGGTTAGCATATTCGTATTCTACAGGAAATACTGAATAAAACGATACCTCACTCGTCTTTACCGCATGATTGAAGCCATTTAGTCACTCAGCTGATAGACTAAAGAGCCTGTTCCCTTGTTTCAATTGGTTCATTACAAGCTAACGTTTAGAACGTTCTACGTTTTGAGGATACATATATAGAAAATTGCGTACAAGTTATACAATACAAATAATTAAACTGCTCGGTGTTGATCAATTTATTCTTCAATACACCAGTAAGAAAGTACTTTACATGTAAGAATTTCATATTTTGACAGCCGATGCTACCAATATTTTTAACACGCGCCAGACACGTGGCAACCATTTAAAACAACCGGACGTGACCGTATGACCTGATGAAGCAGTAGTGGCAGCCCTGATCAACAAATCGGTTAACTTCCATCGCCGACGTTGAAAGAAGTGTACATTATACATGAAAAATAAGTAAGCATTTCGGAGGAAACGTAATATAATAAAACGGCTTCGTATCCAGTATTAGTCAGTTAACTATTTTATTCTATTCAAATCGCGTAATTTTATAACTAATTTACAAACAACCGCATCGTTATCAGTTGACCTGAAACCAAAACAAAGCACGGCCATTTGCGAGTGTGAAAAGTTACCGCATTCGCATGTGTTTGAAATTCTTATAATGTGGTACTGTATTATTCTGTACATATATTTAATATATTGTAATGCAGGGATTATAAAACCCAGCCTGTAATCGCCACTGAGATATGACGTCCGGCAACCAAAACAAAGAGCTGCCATTTGCGTTGCGTGTGTTTGAGCTTCTCGTGTGTTCGGTACGTTTGAGATTCTTGTACGGTGTTATTTTAATAGTTTGTGCATGTATGTAATTGTAATATATTGCAATGCAGGGATTAAAATACGCGACGTGTAATCGCCAACAACAACGGGATATTAAGACGTGATTCGAAAGACAGTAACTTCAGCTGGCATGTCTACAAAAACACTCGCTAGATAAAAGGTAATCCGTCCAGAGAAAAGTGCTATATAAAATTTAAAAAAATAAATTTACCCAACTTTTATTTTAACACAATTTGTTGGTGAATACTTACGGTTCATGTTGTAGTCCTATATGTAAACATGCTTTTTTCAAGTCGCCGACTCAAATTCTTTTTGTAAGAAAAAGACCATGTTTTTTTAATCAAGTAAGTGGTTATTATAAAGTCCACGTGAGATTTTGTGCCTGTCAGCTGCAAAAATTTATGCCTACATATTACCAAAATAAACGGCCAGAAGACGTACGCCTGTATATTTCCCGGTCGTTAAAGTGTACCTGTTTAATGATATGTGTTAATCAACAAAATGATTTAAAGCTGATCTGGGCAATTAGGCCTACCCATGTTTGTTTAATACTTACGCTTTTTATTTGTATATTATTTCCGTTTAGGCTATAGGAGCACAAATTTTGGCTATATAGTGTATAGTCACATGACTATAATAACACTGATATTTCGAAGGCAGGCTCTGCAACAAAAGGTAAGTTTGTTTAATAGTCTACAACTGGAAACTTAAACTAGACCTATACGGCTTTATTATCTGATAGTGTAGAACCAAATTGAAGGCAACACGACAAATAATTGTAATAATGATTGCATGAATTATTATATTTATTATTTCAGTTTAAATATGTTTGCTTGCACTGTCATAAGCTCTTGCAACTTCAGTTTTGTTGCAACCAAATAAGCTACTATTATTTAATCATTTTAGATGTCAAGTAGAAAACATAAGTTGCCCATATATGTTTGTTTATTTTTGGTAACGTCATTAAATGTTAAAATTTTGATCATACCTAAGAAAATGTACAAAAAATGTTAAATTTTAAATAATTGTAGTAGGCTATCCATTGCTGTAATATGAAATAATTCCATTAACATTTCCCACCTAACACCAGTAAGATTAATGTGAAGATAGTATTGAAAATAAATTATTTGTCTGAGATCGGAAAAAAAATCCAAAGAAAATCACAACACACTTTGGGTGTTATTGCAATCATAATATACCTTAACTGTTGACATGTTTCGGTTGTCAGCTGGAAAGCACACGGTGGTGGAAGGATACATAATATTTTTGTTTACATTGTCCTACTTTTTTATGATCTGTCATATAATGGAATTCTTACACGATATGGACAGTAGAAGAAAATCATTAGAATAATAGCTAGCATAAGAGTCCCTAACTCATCCAAATCCTAATTATAGAAACCGAAAATACACTGCCGTCATTGTAAATGCATGAAACTGTTACTGTCGCAATTAAAAATGTCAAATTTTTCTTAACAGTCTAGAGTTCATTTTGGTAAGCTTTTCGGACACAACCCCAACCTTCCAGAACACGGCCTCATTAGCACTGTAAAACTCCCTAGCCTGGCCTTAAAAGGAACTTCACTGTTGAACTGTTTTACACTTTAAAAGATATTTCTAATTGGGCACTTCTCTGTTACTTTAGTTAACCTTTAAATCATGTAAACAAACGATACAGCGACAAGTTTATTATGAAAATACTTAATCACCTCACATAAAGAAAGTACACATTATTATAATTAATACGGCATAAAACAAGTCTTGCGGCTATAAAATTTTCAGAGCAAATAAGTGAGAAGTAAGTCTTGAGCAGGCACAGAGCAAGATACACATAAAAATTTGTGTTTTACTACTCGCAAGCTATAATTTGCCATAAAAAAAGCTGATATGATTTTCAATACTACTGCAAAGGTGAATGCTCAATATTAAATACTTTTTACATATTTTTTTTGTTTTGTTTTACACAATCTGTTGGTTGTATCATTTCGATGACGTTTTAATAAAAGCAAGAAAAGCTGTGAGTTGTTTACAGATAAGTACAGCTGTTTAGCATTTGCTTCAAACTGTGCGAGTTGTCTTGTTATGCATGCTGCACTAGCTTAGGTCCTTGAATATAGTTTACTAAACAACTTATTCACTCGCACATACGCTCTTTTCATATATACTAGAATTCTGCGTTTGTTGGCCAGACTGTCGGCACTACGCCTCCACTTCGCAGTTCGAGGAAGGAACGGGTTATCACCACAACAATCTTCGCATGTATCATGTGTCCCCTTGCTTGCCATTGGACTCACAGTGGAAGAGGTGTCTAACGACCATCCAAGAAAATATACAAATATTAAGCTAGTTTGACGCAATGCCCTTGTCGAGCCAGACAGCCTTAACACTCTTCGATATCCCCATTTCTTCTATACTATATGTGTCACTCCGCCTGTTCCCGCGCTTGAACGACATTGGCTGTGCAACAAACCGTCGCACCACCTCCGCGTGTTTCGCGAACTATCGACTGGCGACAAGTGGAGAAAAGAAATCGCGCCTCGCTGTGGAGGAAATGGAATCACGAAGGACGTTGGCGTCGTCGCGTAAGTCGTAGTTAATCCATTCCATGCACGTATAGTACTTCTTCATGCGCACAGAGTGATATTATATTACAGAGGATTAAAAAAAACGCAACTGAACGATTAAATCTCCTATCCTTAACTAAAACACAGCAATTTAGTGTAGGACCTATTTCCTGTCGCAACGACACTGTGAACTAACCAGCCAACCAATGGTCGAGAGCTCAGCTGTGACAGTGTTTATTTCTGCTGCAATCTTGGACTGGATACAGTATAACTAACTCACACAATGTTATATGTATTGGCATTGAAATGGATACAAAAATTATTTTAATGTAACATTTGGATGATTACACAAATACATATTTGATACCACGACAACAATTTTGTTAAATAAGCCACGCATGTAAGTCGTGATGTGGGGTTATTCGTACCTTATAACAGCTGTGTTATGACAGTAATTTAAGGTTGGAGTTAACAGGCACATACACAAATAATATGGCACATATACAAGTAATATCTTTAATAAAACCAAGAGATTAACATTTATTTACAAGAATCGAGCATGAGTCTGAACTTAGGCTCTATTTGAACAACTTTCTTGCTGACCAAGCAAATAACGGTGAATCAAGAAATATTAAATAATAAATAATAAAAAAAATAATAGTTAAAAAAACTACAAATCAATGTCTTATTTTTTATAACCTCTCCTCTGGAAATTTAACTATCTTAAAGTATTGCACTAAGGTTAGTTTACATTTTCAATCACCTTACAAATTTTATTGTTAATTCTTTTGTGCGGTGTGCCTAGTTTTACACAAGTGATTATTTTGTTTTTTTTTTATCGCTTCTATTTGTATAATTTGTTGTCCTGTTCGTTTACTTATTTTGCCACTTTGTTGCTGTTATGCGTGGCTGTTTTGAGCAGCAATTTCGGCGATTCTGAACACTTGGTTATATATTTTAATGCTTCCATGTATATTAATTATTTCCCCAACGAAGCACCCCCATAATAGAATGAATTTTAAACGCATGTTAGGCGGCACCCTTAATATTATGTAATTTTTTTACTTGGTGTTTTGCGTGTTCCCGAACAGGCTGGCGAGCTTGGCTGGGAAACACAGGGGAAAGGGAATGTAATCGACCGGGATGTGTGTATTAAAAAAAATGAACTAAATAACGGCGTCCACACGATATGAAAGAACAAACAATGATTGCGCACCCCCCAAAACAAACAACCAGACCGCTGTTCACACCCCTACCCTCCCCTATTTATTTTGAAGTGCCGACATGTTTGTGCATGGTACGTGCTTCTGATAATAGCTTGGATGCCAGTCCAACATGGTCTTCTCATTACACGCGCGTTACCCACGCGGCGGCCAACGTTTATAAAAGTAGTGACGTTTCCGAAGCGAGGCTGGAGAAAAAAAAAATCGACATTCCAGGACGCATATATATGTGCATTAGACAACTTCGTTAACATATCTGTGGTGTTCGAGTAAAGGGGTATAACTCAAAAAATGAGAAAATTATGTTAAGTATGGGAGCACATTCTACATGTTGTTTCTAGGTATGGATAAAAGGTTATAACGCTAATGTTTATGAGAAGGTAAAAAATCAAACTGGGATGTTTGTATGTTTCATTAAACACAGCATAACTTCAAACTTTCTTTCTAGATTTACACAAAACACAATTTTCTAACTTATACCTCTTTTCCCCAAACACCACAGATATATGACAAGCTACAATGATTTATAATACAAATATCGTTATAATATATAAATAGACCTGAAAAATTCGCTTGGGCACAAGCTATAATTCCAACAACTCTATATTTGTTTAACTTTCGCAATTTGTATTTGAGTATTTGACACTTCCTGGGAGTCTCTGAGTCAATAATGAGAGACACTGGTAATTCGCGGAATAAGTTGATTGTTTGCTAGGCTCCAACACACTATGTCTAACACTGAAGGTTTAGCACCTATATTGGCTATTGTTCATATGGAGCACTGTGTCCCTCTTCAACAGACCCAATTAGAATTGTACAGTTTTAACATAGAACGTGTGTGATTTGCCAGAAAACTGTTCACACGTGCCACGATTGAGATATTACAGTTTATTGGAGACTATGTTAAATATTTTCGCGATTTTCCAGTGTCTCTGAGTCAATAATGGATATGTAACTAAAACAGACCTATATCACTTTAAAAGCAAGCAGCTAACGAGTATTTGCTGTCTGCTTCAGTTTTCACATATATTCTTGAAGGCTAGCTTACAGGTCAGTGAACGCGCGAATTTTTCCGGTCTCAATATATAAATAATCATTAGTAGAGGTACGTCAATTTCGCGGATTCATCCGGCAGCAGCCTGGACTTGTCAGTCCTATACACCCACTGGCCACAATCGATTATCTATTGCCTCATAACTGTACAAGCAGATAGCAGCGATAGCACTTCGCATTATTTCCTCATTTACTACTGGCTTGCAGTAGTCAAACGCGTTTCGTAACAGCCGCCAGCAAGTCACAGACATGACAATGAAGCAGTGTTCTCCCCAGGCCCATTTTGCCGGGCGCTCCACCCGGCTAGTTTTCTCTACCACCCGGCTAAGAAACAGATATTCCCATCAACACCATTAAGCTTATTCCATGATGCACCCAGCTGGTCTCGTGAACCACCCAGCTCTAAATTTGTGCTGGGGAGAACACTGATGAAGTATACATATTCGGCGTTCAAGCTGACCTGGAATGTATCTGCGAAATTTACGTACCTCTAATAATCATCAATAACTTTCGCCAATCTCTGGCCTAATTACTAGGAACTCATATTTCCAGTGAAAGCATTTCTGCGCCCGTTTGTTTGAGCGTCTTATGTGCACATATGCAGTTCTGCTTCATTGTCCCTGATTTGATGATTCTAACTATTACGTGACTTCGTTTTACTGCGAATTACGGACTTGCTGTTACGCAGTAACATTACTCTGATTGGTGCATTCAAACGAGAAACGCCTCTCCAAAAAAGACACGCTGCCAATAACAATAAAGCATAACTGCACATGTGCATGTATCGCATTCGAACAACTTGATGCAGAAATATTTTTCGCGAAAACCTCTACACATTTCTACGTGGCAGCACTATAAGATGAGATTTTTATATACTACATGCAGTTCAAAACGATAAAATTGATGACACTTTATTTTATGTTCAAACCACACAAAACGCAAGTACCACAACGAAGTGCATAAGGTTCCGGTATATTTCTGGAGGCATTTTGTCAACATAAAAATGATAAAAGGGCGTTGCCTACCCAAAGGCGGCAGTTAGGGCTAAGCACACGATAAACGTGACATATTATGTCACCATTGACTTTCTTGTTCATCTAGGCGAGGTCCACATTGCTATAGGATATTTTAGTTTTTTTTTTCATGCTCTGAAATTACCAACAAGAAAATATATTTTCACTATCAAAAAAAAAAAATTTGAAATGGTCGTATCATGTTCTTTGTATATTTTTAGTCCTATACCAATAGTCTCTCCTCTTCTCATTCAGGAAATCGTTCCTGTCCGAAAACGATATCACAAAAAATTACTGAATATAACTTAACGTGTAAATCTCTATCTTTTCTTATGCCACAACTCTCTGGTAGGCAGTATCCTTATGCTAGATATAAAGTTGGTAAATGACAGTAAATAGGAAATACCATAAGTCCATGTATTACAAAAATTTCTCTGGTGACAGGATTTCTGGCGATAAAAAGGTGCATTTGGGACAAGTCGTATTGGCATGATGTTTGATGTGGTTTGGGGGTATTCATCACTTCAGTTTTTAATACAGCTTCGAGCTAACACTATAATTTTGTATACAGGTGAGGTTTACAGGATAAACAAACTGATTCTTAAAAATAATTTCCTCTGTTTATAAGTAACTTTCGGCGGACTGGCAAACGCGTTTGCAGGTGACACACTTAAACATTTCAAATATCTTCAGTAAACTTCGATCGATCTAAAAACATTTACTGTTTGTTTTGAACATGCGGTGCAATTTCAATGAAACATTTCTGTACAGATATTGAACCTGAGATTTCCCTGTATGTAAAGTTACTTTGTTTCTTGTTGTGACACACATAGAAACATTTAAACAGCAAGTGCTATTTGATATACCAATATTTACTGCAGTTATGAAGTAGTACACTATAAGTCCTACCATCGCTATCGTTGGCAACGATACTTCGTTTCTTCTGACTACGCGTGAGTTAGTGTTTTGAACCTAAAAGAGACTACATATTGTAAAACCCCTCTCAGATTTGTTACAAATTGTTTTACTGTCTACATTATTTTATCCAAACCAAACTGAAGATGGTTTAGGTAATTGGGTAGTTAAATAAATTTTTAGTTATTATACACGACGGCCAAAATTATATGACTTTTGTCTACGAAAACAAAGGTTACACAGTAAACTTTTTTTTTTAAACTGTGAGGTAGTTTTACATTTCCATTTACGATATTAAAAAAAATTGTTGCAAAAATATCATAAGTCAATCATGTTGGCCTTAAGTATCCGAATCTACGCACACTTTATATGATTAATTAAAGCAAAATCATTAGGAAAATTAAGAAATTTTAGACGTTAATTGCCACTCTAAAACAAACTAACATTACGTCTAAGTAACAAGTACTGTCAACCGGGGTTATGTGGGACAGCGAAAAAAACTTCGGCCATTTTCTTTCAGGAATTTTCATTTTGTATGTTGCAGCCCTAAACGAATAAATCGGACAATTTCAATAATGATTACTTCTGTTTTGTTCTTACTCATAATGGCTGTTATTATGTGTGCAAAAAAATTCTAGAAAAAGGGTGCCATGTTTTTCTGTCATAAGTAATGCTGATGGTACAAAAATGGGTACAGTAATGAACTTGTGTCAAGAGACATTTTCAGTAATTTCCGCAACTCTCCACGCATGAATCAAAAGAGAAAAAAGCATGCCCTAAGAGGTGATGTATCCTCTTGACTGAGAGTTGCAGGAAGTGTTACTAGTTCCGCACACCGCGCCTCGACTTCAGCACAAAAGGTAGAGTAATCGCTTCCTCTGAGGACTTGGCTCGCAGCTCGGAAGCTTGTTACTTACTCCGTGGAGTGGACACAGAGGCTCAACAGTCTGGAGCAAGCTGCTTGAATCCTGTTTGGGAAACTGGCTCCTGCCCCCCCCCCCCGGCACAAGGGAGCAGACACTCGGACGGGCAGCAAGACAAGACCTGGAGGGACGACTTGAGGGGGTGAGCAAACTCCCTCGTCGCTGAAGAGGTCTTCGGGCGGTAGGCATCCACCCCCGACGTAGTTTACCCTTGCGAGCTACAGATAAGGCGCTTAACTTGCAAGAAAACAGAGACTGGAGTGTACGGCGAGGGGAGGACGGAGACCTGCATGATAACGCCCTGGGGAGAAAGGGAGGAAAAAACCTCCCCCGTCGCCAACCCCTATTCCATAGCTACCACTTCAGGAAGGCAGATAGATGTCTTGATGTGGACAAAGTGCCATAAATATAGCTTCAAATACTGGTGCGCCTATCTTCCCGAGGGGGGAAAACCGAGTGTGTCTATGAAGGAAGACATCCTTCTCCAAACAAGAGCGAGTCATAAGACTTGCACTTCACTCCACCATAAAAACAAAACAATAACAAGCTGAACTCAAAAGAGAGATCGAAACAAATATTACTAACTGCCAGTATGAATGTTTAAGTTACACATAATTAAAAATTATAAAAAAAACTTTAACGTAAAGCAAAAATTGCACGTAAGAGAGAGAACTGTTAAAAATAATAGAAGGAAAATGGAAATCGACGCTGAATACTAACCATATTGCCCCACTGATAGGAACTTGAAAAAGTCGCGTATTCATTTGAGTACAAGCTAGAATTCCAACTACAGTAAGTTCGCGTCTAACCCTAAACTAATCTGACACCGCATGGAAGACTAATCCAGTAATTAAAAATCACCTAAACGTACGGCCAATCATGCGGCATTAATGTATCAGCGGGCAGCCAATGAGCAGCCGTTGTCTGCTTCAGTAAACAGATGTTCTTGGAGGCTAACCTACATGTCAGTGAACCCGCGAATTTTTCCGTTCTCTACTCATTGACTACGACAACACCGAACAAAATAATTAACCTATTACGAATATTTTGAAAATAACTTACTTAACTTTGTCGTGCCTCGAAGCGAAACACTGACTATTCACGAGTGGCGGCAAATACCATTAGACGCAACGCCTCCAGTAAATTTCGGAAGCAGGTTGCATAACATCTTACAACTGTCCTGCGATTGAATCCTAGGAAAGGCATGGGTAAAAATTTAATTTATCATCAGTGGTTAGAAAAAAAATTAAATAATTGTCAAAAGTATTACGACTGTCAGTTAAACGTGTATCTAAACACACATTAAATTTAATAACAAAATCGCGAACTTTTATCTTGCTGACTTCTCAAATGTTATTTGTTATTGTGTTCTCACCCACGTCTGAACATCTAAACTTAAAGATAAAAGATAGATGTAAATAAATGTACGTGTACAACCTGCAAATAGAAGTGTACTTTCATAAGGAATCGATTTTTTCGAGCAATGTAAAGAGAGAAAGAATTACGTCCAACAAATATAAACAACATAAAATATCCTTTATGACAAGCGTATGAAATACCACAATACTTGGAATTCGTTCTTTAAAATACGTGGTGTGAATGATTAGGCAAATGTAATTCACACAGAATATACAGTGTGGGCAAGGATAAGTGTTACACAAATTGATAGGGATGGTAGATGTGCATGTTGGGAACATACTTGATTAAGGAACCCTTGTCCGGAAATGCATCCTTATACCGGAAAATGGCGCAACAAATGAACAGGGGTAGGTAGGCAACCTGGCTGGGACGGTGTCGTCGGATGTCAATAACGACACGCGTGTATCTGTAGTACCACTCAGGTTTATACAGTAACGTGTATCCTTTACATGTGCTGCTCAAAATGTCCTCCTCCTAGCTCTGCAAGTGCGTAGCCTTCCTTGGCGCCTCTGCTACTGCGACAATAGCGAGTGTAACACATGAAATGTGCCTCGTGCAGTCACTCAGCGTCAAAGCTGGTAGTACGTAAGACACACACATGATGACCACGTGTTGTTTTCACTTGCTGGTTGTAGCCAGGTTGCCTAACTACCCCTGTTGATTTGTAGCCTCATTTTCGGGTATAAGGAGGCGTTTCCGGACATGGGTTTCTTGATCAAATATGTTCCAAACATGCACATCTACCATCCCTATCAATTTGTAACACTTATTCTTGACCATCCTGTACTACTACTTTTTCGGCACAAAAACTTTATTTTAAAATTTTACGGCGAATGTTCTATCTGTGCGGAAGTGTTGTAATCAACTAAATCCGTCTGCCATTCCATAACCGGCTGTAAAATTATTCTTGGCAATCTAAAGTGCGGCTATCGATTAGTCATCAGACGCGACATATTTACCACTGTTGTATTACACAAAATAACTCAGAGCAGCGAGCCGTAACTTACCATTACAGAAAACTTATCAAAATACATACCGATTATTATTGTTTGCTGTAAGTACGAATACTAACGGGTGTTTAAGCAAATGATTGATACGTACTACACTTACTTTTACAGTAGATTTATGAGATAAATTGATTGAACATTTTGTGTATAAGTGAAATATTAAAGAGTATTAGTTGAAGCATGCATTCACACTCATTACACAAACTAAAATCACCAGAATTCAGGTGCTTGAGGTGATTATTGACGAGGGATATTGGTGGAGGGGATGAGGGAATAAATTAAAAAAAATCGTTAAGCTAACAATGACGATGATACAACGTGAGACGATACTGGAAGAATCGTCTGTTCTTGTAATATCACGTAGTTAGCTGGTGTCGTGGCCCACGGGTTAACAAGTTTACACCGACAAATTACCAGTTTGGAGACGAGTCGAATTTTCTTTCACATCGGCATACAAATAGGCGCGGCATCGGAACGTACACAAAGCTAGCTATTTTCTAGGAAAACGAGTAACTGGTGTAATCGAGGCTATTATGCGATTATCCAGGCATATACTCCACCCTGAAAATCACCCTGTCAACATTATCTTGGACGCACGCCTATAAATAATCATACGAGTATCAAGCATTCACAGCGCAAACGTTTATTTTTACAATCTCGGACATCAGCTTCAGTATAAACGGCAACTCCTAAGTAGTCAACTCCTATTTATTTACACTCCTCAGACTTACAAACGACATGAATACTAAGAGGATTTGGTTAGCAGCACGCGCCTATGGCTTCGCTGCCGAACGAGTGACGTGCATGGTTTACAAACTGAAACAAGCCGTAAACGGCTGCAGAGATTACATACGGTTCATGTAACCGGAATTGTAATTGAAAAAAACTTTCCCGCGGGAGTTGAATACACCATACTGCACGTAGGCAAAGTCTTGGGTGAGTGAAGATTTTTCGGTCAGCGCTTAACATCGAGGTCTTTAGCGCTGGTGAGCGGTGACGTGATGTGAATATGGAGCAGCGTAGGAAACGGGAGATCCCCAAGAAAATCCGCCGACACGATTCCCACATGCGAAAACCCGAGGACCGGCCCCGCCGAGAATCGAACACGGATCACCCTGATGGGAGGCGAGTGTTCTACCCACTACGCCAAACGTGGCCCCCCATAGTCTGGAGGATTAATAAGGGAGGAAGCTTTGGATGGGAGTAGGGCATAGGGGTGCACCGCCTCCCCCCCCCCCAGCACAACCTGTTGCAGAACAGTTAACATTATTTTACCTACAATATGACAAATTTGTATGATGCAACTCTTATTGCAGACATCAATAATTATTTTTGTGTAAACTAACGACCTTAGTATATGTACTACAGAAACGAAGAGAGTAATTGTTTGAAGTTCTCCATAGAAATCTTTCGGTAACCTGCGCACCCCCTACCTCCTTTCCAAAAAAAAAACCGAGTCACGCAACCCTATGGTTTTTAGGATGTTTGCGGTAAAGTAAGTACTTTTTATAACCTTTCCCACAGGCACTATTCACTTAAATATACTCTCCGTTGTGTCGTCGGACGTTAACTTTGGAAGTGGTGGAATGTATACATGGCTATCTTTAGTAATAAGTAACAGAAAGTAACTATTAATATAAACATTATTGTATCATAAACGCACATACATTCATACATAAGCAGTTACAAACATCACATGGCATCTAACCAAAACTTGGATCACTTCAGTAAATTCTCGGAGATCTGACGCAAGGGGTCGTACGTACACAGTTGACACAGGATCATATGTTTAACCACCTGATCTCTACAATAGTAGTTGATATTATCTTCACGTGCATAAATAATTTTTGCCACTCCTGCTTTCAACCTGAGTACAGACTTACACCTCGGCCCTTCCTGGCCATGGCCAAGTCATAAAGTTTGAGATAACTCTTCTCCACTCTACTCACAACCTGGCTTGACTGTAAGCTCATTTTATGTAGTTAAGTCTCAGCATTAGTAACCTCATTGAATCTTATTGTTTTTCGCATGTCTTGAAATTCTGAGAAAAGAATTTTTAATGTGCAAATATATAGCAAATTTATTTACTTTGTTCTACGATTCATGTATCGCGATTGATCTGTTAACGTATATTAATGCCGTAATCAGTCCAGCATATTATGAATATAACAAATAACTAGACTGTATGTGGCGTAATTATACGTTACGGGAATGGTAGACAGCAGTTTTCGTAATTGCGTTTTTATTTTTATATTTTGTACCGGATAATTTTTCTTTTTTTTTTAGACATAAATTGTGACAAAATTAAATTATTATGTAATTATTTTACTAGCCATAGTTTTTGCACAGTGGCTTGTCAAAGTAAAAATTTGTATGACGTCACTAAAACCAACTAACTTACCAGAACGAAATAATTCACAGAGAATATAGATGTTATGGGCTACGAGGTCTCCTATATATAATAAATTAATTAGTATTTTTGTATTTTAAAAAATGCTGAAATTTGAAACTAATTTTTTAATGCAAACATTTTTCATTTTGTAGTTTTATGTAAAAGACCTTTTAGCCTACAGCATTGTTATTCACTATGAATTTATTTCAGTTCGGTTAGTTAATTGGTTTTAGTGTCGAACTTAAAACCGTGATAAGCAAATTTTAACTTTGAAAACAAATGCAATTATGCAAAAACTATGATACATAAAAAACATTTACAAGTGCTCAATTTTATCAGAATTTATGTTTAAAAAAAAGAATAAAATGTGTGACACAAATAAAAAATAAAAATATGATGAAAATTGCTGTCTACCATGCCCTTAACACATTAACCGTGATTCCTGTTTTGTAGCACACAGTAAATTTAATAGCAGATTTTACGTTTCTCTCCTCAGAATTTAAAAATAAACGAATTAAAATAAGCCAATATGTTAAGTGAAGCCAACTCTTAAGAAATTCATTCTAAACTAATTAAGGGCGCATGTTACATGAAATCAATACTAAAAGCATGGACAAAGTCCAGGTTTCTAGAAGCCAATATACAACAATTAAAAACAATTGTAATCCTAGACAACATTTTTTGGTAGCACTTAAAATAGACATATTTTTCGTGAGAGACGTATTTTGGGACACATTTTCTGACGTCGAAATTTCAAACATTTTATTACGGCGAAAGAGATTACAGTAACCAAAGAGCGACTAAGGCAAGATTTTAACTCTTAAAAACTAAAGTTGGTGAAAACATCATGCTACATTTTAGTTTTTTTATATTGGATTCCAAAGTCTAGAGCTTTGAGTTAATGTTTTTAAAATTAATTTATATGCCATGCCCTCTTAAGAAATTATTGATCAGGGTTTTAAAAAGTAATCACGTGAACTGTATTTCAGTTCAGCCTAAAACAGCAGATTAGGGTACCTCATAGCATATTACCAAATTGAGTGTTCTGTACTCACGGCTAACTTCCTTGCTTTGGCATATGTACACCTTATTGTCAAATGCAGATTTGGACGCTGTTGGTAGTAATTTGCGCAGTATTTACTGTGTCCACTACAAGAAAATTTAATAAAACGTAAAAATGGGAATACTGTATGTGGTGGACAAAGCCCTGGTTTAAGAGACATTATACACAGACAATATTCCTTCAGTACCTTTTTTTCTCCACCCAGACATTTTTTTTTTCAAATGATTTGTCATCTGAGAGCTATTTCGTTCAGAAACGTTTACGCTAGCAAAAAAAAAAAAAATGGTTAACATTCGACTTGTACAATGGAGACAACGAAAAATAGAATCGTCCCTATCCCGCACAGGTTAGCATGCAAGTCCTTGTATGCTAGCCACTATAGGTCGATCGGGATAAAGTAAGCACTAAAGATTTAACCTCTGAAAAAAATTTTCACTACACGTTACAGCATATCGTTTTACATTATCTGTAGAGAAGGTGATTTATCGCGAGAATGTTTTCTGCCAGCGTATTCTGCAAATCAGTGTATCGTCCTGCGTCATGTATTGTTGGCCGACGGTTATGTGGCAGACTCTAGTTGTTTGCAGACGAATCACAGACGTCCAGAAGTAATGCACCAGAGTTATCATTGACCCAGTCAAATAGGGACTCGCCAGTAACGAAATAAAAGCGTAAGAAATGAGTACATTACATTGAAACCTAGCAAGCAGTCAACTTTTCCGCGATAAATCACCTTCTCTAATTATCTGTAGTTATCTTATTCGTTGTACGGTTGGCAGCGAATTGGTGAACATAGTTCGGTGTACTTTCCTAGTTAAATGCAACAATACTAAAATCAACTGAATTCTACATAATTTGTTTTACACAGATAATATTTTTTTTTCTTCAAATTGTATAGGTTCCTACTTTCTACTGACTTCACAATTTATCTTACACGCGCAAACATCAAGAGACGTGTCCAGAGAGGTTAGATGTTTCCCGTCGTTAGTCGTTACGCACGGAAAGACACGAACGGGCTGAAAATATAAATTAAACGGGGCTTTTTTTTTTAGTGATCAGCACCTTATAGTATACACTCCGTTGCAATTCATATGACACAAGTCACTACGTGTCGAGGTGAACAAGATGTTCACCTTCTTGTACCAAGACGTTCATGGACCAGGCATTACGTTACAGAAGGGCGTAGAGAAATAACTTATATCAAGTGGAAAAGACTGTTATAGAACTTTAGAGCTAAGTACACGATCTGGGGAGATTTAATTAAGAAAAGTGTAAAGAAGGGAGTGGTGGAAGCCTACTTCCGCGAGCGCAATGCCAACTTTACTTCAAAGGGCTCCAGCAAGTAAATTTTAGACGACAATTTCTTTCTGTTACGCCCGTACGTCCGTATAGCTACGTTTTGTGGTCAGTCGTTTTTGTGCACATTAACATAACAAATGAATTTTGATACTGTTTTCTGTATTGGTCATTAGCTACGCCATACGGCTCCATATAGGCACCAATGTTAATTTCTATACAAATACAGCAAACATACTCATACTAGCTCTCAAATCGCGGTTAGTGGTTTAGCAACACTGTTAAGAAAAGCCACGTTTAAGTATTTTTAAAATAATTGGAAGGAAAACAAAATTATTTTTAACAAAGGACAGTTATTTGGGAAATTCATTTTAAAATTCTACGTCATAACTTTCCTTTTGTATTCATCTGCAGAGTGAATCTCGTATCGAAATTAATGTGCTAAATTTTGTATAGGTGGCAATCAGTGTGTTTATAGTAATATTTCAATCCGGATTCAACCTGAAGGAGACAGATGAATTCAATTTGAAACATTATCATACACACTCAGACTGGACTGAAGTTGAAGCGGATTGAGGCAATACAATCCAGACGCCGCGATAAGGACTAAAGTGTAGAGTAGTAATAAAAAAAAAATTCAAACCCAATATATAACAAATAAAATTTATTCCTCTCTGTTTTCGACAGTCATTATCTGTACATCAATGCTTGGCAAAAAAATCCACACAATGTTCAACCCGGGTTCACTTTATGTTTACACGTCAACATGGATTGACAACTTTACCGCACCATGTTGATTCCAGTCCGAGTTCAGCCCAATCAGGAGTCAACATACAACATGCAAAATATAGAGCGAAACTGGAGTTGTGCAGACTGTTGAAATGAGAACAGCGTATTTTAATAACACAGCAGCAACAAATGTGAATTCGTTCTGCGAATTCTTTGGCCCAACCACGTGTTCGGCGTCGTTGCCGCCGCCGGTGTGTGGCAGCACTGCCCTCCTGAACCTCATCCCGAAGGCCTACCAGGAGACATCCTTGCTGACCTTTCATTGGGAAGGAGTCAGCCCTCACCAGTCAACCCAAGGTTCACCATGACCAAGCAGCCAATAGAATAATAGAATAAAGCTGACACCACTGTCAGAAGTGGTGGAAGGTAGTAAAAATAAACTCGCCGTGTAACGGTGGGTTGAACCACAGGGAACCACTTTACTGAGGGCGAGGTCTATCCAACCTCTACGAAACAGCTTCGTAAACGAGTCCTTTCCTAGGCGGAGTCTTTGAGGGTTGATACAGAATTTCTGGATAGAATTTCCCTGACTTTCCCAGGTTTTCCAGATAGAAATTATGAATTTGTAGTTTTTTACGTGAAGTTAAAAATCACAAAAATTAAAGTTAAAATGTTCAAATAAATTTAATTTGCAGGCAAGTTTTTTAAAACCAGTTCTGGAAACTCTGATGTTTATAAATGTACTACAGAAAGTTGACCTGTATTCGACAAATTTAGCTACCATTTTCCAGAGAACGGCAATAAGTGTTAATTAAGTGGAAGAATTTTTAAAATGAATAGCTAAGATAACATTTTATACAGTGAATGGTTGTGCAATTGTCCAAACATCAATGACTGGGCCTTCGACCATGAAGATGCGGCGCCAGCCCTGAAGCCAAGCGCTAGTCAGCTAGACGACGGCCGCAATAGCCTGAAAAATTCTATAGCTGAGCCTAAAGTTTGTTCTACAATTTTGACTTTCCAGTGACCAGAAATGATTTCCCTGACTTTTCCAGGTTTTCCCTGACCAATTTTGAAATTCCCCGACTTTTCCTGTTTTCCAGACTTGTAGCAACCCTGTTGACCCAACCATGAGAAACATACAACCAACAGTTAAAAATTGTCCTCGACTCATTCCCATTTTTCTCTCCTGTTCACTAAGTCCTGCTGCCTGCACGCCGACTAGTAAAAGAAGAAACACTTTCAACCGCCACAGCTTCTCCGAACGTTAAAATACTCATCGGAGCCCTTGCACACGGCGAGCAGTGTCATTAGTCCCCCCCCATCCACAAAACCCTTCCTTTAACCACCTTCTTCAGCGGGGAAGGTTGCCGACGTCACGTTTCCCGCCTTCTACGTCGTCAAGCGGGCACTGTGCCAAATCGCGCGGGCCGTGTTCCGCAATATGCTAATGCCGCGGGTGGATAGTTGCAACGTCAGCGACGAGACCCCTATTATGTTAAGGGTGTTCCAAGTGGTATAAAATAATAACGTTATATTCCCATGAAATAGTGTAGTTTTGTAGACAGTACTGTGAGTCCAGTTTTCTCTTGGGAAACAATTTTAGCTTGCATATTTGTATCATAATGGTGCGTCATATTTAAAACTTGTATGTAATGCTGCCGCAAATAGTGAAAATCAATTTACCTATTAAAATGAAATAATTCACAGTGAAATAACATGCCATGGACTACATAACAAACCATATAAAACCCACAAAGTAATAATTCAAATCTTAAAATTAAAAAAAAATCGCAAAAGTACAGGAAGAAATTTGCAAACTCAGCCAATTTTTTTAATAACAAAAATTGTATACTGTGAGAATTTCTAACTTTAGGTTACATAGCCCATGGTATGTTATTTTACTATGAATTATTTCGTTAAAATAAGTCAACTGGTTTTTCACTATGACAGCGTAACATGCAAATTTTGTCTTTGACGCACAATTATGAGAAAACTATGCCAGCTAAATTTGTATCATACGATAAAACTGTACTCACAAGTATCGTCCAATAAACTAACACTATTTCATGAAAATATTATAATTTTACACCACTTGGAACTGTTGTAAGACAATTTTTAGTAAGAGGAATATTCTTTGTGTAGGTTGGCAACATGTTGTTAGTGTTTTTTTTACATTCTTACTTACTTGTGTTGCTGTCTGAGTTGCGTGTCGTGACTGTGCTCTTGTAATGTTATGGGCTGGAATAATTAAAGCATGTTACCGATCATTTCTGATAACTCTATCTTAACTTCATTGAATAATAATAGAAACACCACTAAGTAATCTGCTGGAGTTACGTAGGTTTTTGCTCAGTCACGTGAACAGTTTGCTGGATGACCGACGTTACGACGTTATAATAATCACTATGAGACTTTCAGTGGCGGCCCTGTCATTTAATGGTGTAATATTAAAGATAACGGTGCATTGTACACGATTATACACACGTGTAACGTTATTCAAAAGTTATTCCTAGGCATTCTTTATAGATGTGCGATGAACAGTTTTCGAATTATTTGGTAAATGCCGAAGCTCTGCACGCCGGTCAGCGCCCTGGACAGGCGGCCACCTTAAGTGAAAGATTTTGGTCAGCCCGTAAGGCCATAATCTTTCATTTATTTCAAACAATTGCCAAAACCCAAATATTTTTTTAACCAAATGTTTTAAAAAAATTAGAGACTGTGTGCAGTCATGCGATACAAAATTTTGCCAGGACATGTTTTTTTTTTTTTTTTTTTAAATAATAATGTACCGTTTGCTAGCAAAAATAATTTTGCTTCATATTGGCTCATTCTGACAACAAAATATGTGATATTTCTGTGGCAAAAATCTAAAAATCCGTTCGGTGTATTGCAACAGAAAAATTCAGATACAAACGACGATATATAAGCGTTAATTTTGCTACTCTCCGTTCACTCTAAGTTGAGTCCTGAAGTAAACAAATAAAGTAATTTCATTGCACTTCGCTAGCTTCTAATTGGCTCAATTTGTGCGTCGCGCCGACGTACTATTTCCAACTGACAAAAGTGTGTACAGTCGGCATCATAGGAAACAACAACGCCGTATATATTAAAACTATATTGCGTGAACATTTCGTACGTGTTATCGACATAGGGAAACAAAAATTACACAAAAACTTGATAAAAATATTGACATCAGTAGGGGGAGAATGGGCGTTTTGGCCCCACAGGGAGCAAAACCGGCCTAACCTGCATTTGAATAACCTTGCAGCCCCCTCCCCTTGGTGGTGCAAGGCCTCTGATTGGCCAAGACGTTGTCTAGGGGGGCGTGTCCTGAGCTGTGATTGGTTGTAGGGGTCTTTTGGTACGAATAGTACCTAAGTGCCATGAGGTCTGTGATTGGCCGAG
>PNEQ01050365.1:0-40914 GCA_003012365.1 Medauroidea extradentata
ATTTGACCTACATTATCATTGGCAGCATAGTTCTTAAATGCAATATAAAAATTTTGAATGCATTTGGCTGAATAGTTTTAGATTTATGATGAGTTTAGTTTGTCAGGCTTTTGGGGCGCGCGAGCATGCATCGGCTTGCGCTAGCTCCGAAAGACCCAAAATGGCGGACGATTATACCCACTCTTTATAGTGCCTTAGTCTGTGGCGGCACACAAGGCAGTTTCCCTTGTACGTGTAGAGTTCTTGTGACTATGCCCTCACATCTGAACGTCGACTCCAGCGACGTGACCTTGCTGTATTCGGGCGCAGAGGAGGTGACCTCGGGCGTGTCTGGCGATGATGTGTCTGGAGGATGACGTCACCGCGGGGGCTGGCTGGAAGCCCCTCCTGGACCTCTGCGCCTGTAACAACCCGTCAATCCACCCGCCTAGCAGTCGGCGTACATCATGCGCTGTACTGTGTTCCATATAACTTCACTACTATTCGACAGCTATACACAGTTCACGATCAAGTCAGCACTGCTCTAGTTTTTCTTTCAGCCATGTTGCAATCATCTTTGATATTTTTAACACGAAAACTTTCCTGAAACTAAAAACCAGTGTTAACGTTTTCACAACTCTTGAAACTTAACATCTTTGGACTCAATAAAGTACAGTCTTTGTATGTTATAGTTTAAAGTGAACAGACTATACTTATGCGCAATAACTCGTAATTTTTTTTCATATGTGTTACAGTGCGAGACACTTTTATTTCTAAAATGTACTTTAACACCATTTTTACCGTGAATTTTGTCTTGCATTGTGCCACATACCTCAAAATATAACCTGTAAGTAGTTGTCAGATGTTATTGAAGTTGAACAGAGCAATCGTATACACGGCTGTCATTACACGACTGCTGATGATTAGAAACCGGAGTAATTCGTGAGTCACTTGGGCATCCCATGGTCCCTCCTTCTCCTGTTTTTACGATTCAAAGTAGAATTCGGTAAATCGTCTTACTGTTTTGTGAACACGCTTCTATTAGCTTGCCTTGTATGTATAAGTGTAGTGGAATCTTTTAGTTCAATTTTCACCCTCTTCCAGTCGTCCAAATTATTAAAATGTTGCATACTTAGACAAAACCTATGACGTTTCAATAATTGCGTACCTAGGACTTGGCACTCTCACCCATTAACAAAAAAAAAAAAAAAAAAAGGATTGTGGCTGCGACAAAACATTTTAAATCAAATAAATATTAGACGGAAAATTTTTGTTAGTATAATAGTTAGAAAAAATAATTTTGAAACGCTGAAAACGAATGTTTACGCGTGAACTGAAAATGACTCGGTTGTGAGGAACGAGTAAAATATTTTATGTTAATTGTCACACATGGAAACTCGAGCCTCCTCATTACATATGTATATTCAATTTTGTTTTATGACTAAACGTTTTAAAAATTAAATTTCAGTTTGAAAAAAAAAACATGCCTTTGTAGCAACATGAATTAGAAACTTAAAAATATATAAATATTTTGTTCACCAACGGTAGGATGTCCTACAATTCAGCATAGCTTAATTTTTGTTACTACCGGTAAGCTTAAAATACTAATAAAGTCACTGACCAGAGAAATATCTTCAAAGTAAAAAAAAAAAAATCGTGGGAAGCTGTATACTTACTTTTCTTAATGACTACTATTACGAATAGCTAGCGGTAAAAATACAACTGATGTCAAGCAACCTACGTGTTTTTTTTTATTAAAGTTACTTTTGTGGTTTGTGATTTTATTCTTATTTCAAGCTTAGCCTGAAGTCGGAGATAGATCTCAATCTCCGAAACGTTGCATTTTATCGTTGATTTTAACTTGTGTTGTGTTGTCTCTTGTTTTTTATTTGTTGTACACTGTTCACTATTTATGTATTTTCCATCTTTTCTCATATTGGATATCTGTTTTTTTTTGTGTCTGTCTTTTGTGTGTGGGTGTTATCATACTTTATAAAACTCTTGACTGAATTCAAACTTAAGAATTCTTGCTGAAATATATATATGAAAAAAATTTACGAAGTTCCTCTGGGATTGTTTTTCTTATGTTTTCTGTGTTTTTGTGGTTTTTTTTTGTATTTTGTCACATTGTCTTTCAATACATATTAAATCAACAAAACACGAGCAATGGCGTATGTCCACAAACCAATAAATTCCGATTGTAGTTTACATGTCTTCGAATATAAGTTTTCACAATGCAGGGTAATTTTTATAGGGAAAAATTTAATTAATTGGCAAATTACTTTACTAACTGAAATTGACCTAACTAAAAATTACTTAAAACTAGTATGTTTTCTTGTAAAAAATTGTTACATGTAGTAAAAACTCTTCATAACATATTTTAAAACTATTTTACGAAATCTGCTCGCTTTAGGGTTATGTCCTTAACAGTTATTTTGACCTTGTTTTCGTAGAAAGTGTTTTTTCAATGGGACTCTTAAGCGGTGACATTATTTTGTTTGTGGTAAGTGTGTCCAACTAAACTTGTTCCCAGTGTTTACCTACGAAAAAGAACACACGGATAGAACAAGGTTTCTATGATTTTAAAATGCAACATGCTTATTGGAAACATTTTGAAGCCCCTCAAAATGGCTAAAAACGGCTCTTTTAGACAGCTGTAAGTGTAAAAAAAAACCACCCGGATCTGGATTCGTAAAACACAACGCTGGAAGCATGCGTTGTACTTGACTACAAAATTTCCACAAATATAATTGTAGGGTCGCAGCTATGAGTCTAATAGGAATAAGAGTAGTAGGAAAACACTGCACGCCAGTTTGGAGCGCCGCGAATAGATGCGATGTTGTTACTGTCGAGTGTGGAAAACTGAACCTTATCACTTCACAGTCTCCGCGCATCAAACGCGGAAAATTACATCTGGTGTATAGCCCTCTTAAATATATTTACTGTAGAATACTTTTCTCTCCGTCAACATTATATCAGGTGTCTTATCAGACGTTCTGACTGCTATCATATTCGCCCTTCTTTGGTCCTTGTCGGTGACGTTACGTTGTTTCCTGATGTCGCCGCAGATTCCCAGCATAACCGCAGGTAAATTTGAGACACTCGATGGTTGTAAGGTAATCTGAGACACCCGGTGGCTGTAGATACCACACTAACCAGTTTCCTATGCGGTGGTTGTAAACATGAATCTCTGCGTTCTATCGTGACCAATCAACCATATTTTTTAAAGGTAAGGCTGCTTGATTGTTTGCATATTTTCGTAAGGGCTCCAA
The DNA here is from genome assembly GCA_003012365.1 of Medauroidea extradentata. Lineage (NCBI taxonomy): Eukaryota > Metazoa > Arthropoda > Insecta > Phasmatodea > Phasmatidae > Medauroidea > Medauroidea extradentata. Next base: position 3,252 of record PNEQ01050365.1, read on the forward strand.
ATGCGTTTCAGTGTTGTTATACGGAACTGTTCAACGTGTGTCCATTGTGCCATTGTACGAACGTAACATTTCTGACAAGGACAAAATGTCATTTTGAAGACACTTCGCTCTTTAATAGCTCGCCAATATTTAAAATATAAAAAAGAAAATCCTCGACACACAGGATACTAACTTTCAGTTCGATCAGACCAATAGAAATGCTCACGTTCACTCAAAAATAAACTAGAAAAGCGATAATGATCTTTAAACGGCTGAACAGATTTTCTGGAATCATAGCTCAATACCATCTGGATGACGTCAGCTTACAAACAAAAACTTCATAAAAAATCGGTCCATTCGTATAGGTGCTACGATGCCACAGACACGCGTTAAACTTATAACACCACTCTTTTTGCGTCGGGGGTTAAAAACACTTCTTAAGGCCCCCCCCCCCAACATAAAGTTGGCCTTTTCAGACTGCTGTACTTAAAAGTAACCGGATACATGTGATACTCATAAACGTGCGCTGAAATTTGCTGCAGACACTCCAGCAATAAAATTATATGGTCAGCACTTACAGTCCCATAGTAAAAATGGATCTGCGGTAATCTTGCACGGTAGTTCAGTACTTGACTGGATGAGGCGATGTGGCATTTGATGGCGCGCTTCAAGGTCGACCCTATAGCTCCGTCACCTCAGCCTGAAAAGCGCAGGTAGCTAACGCATGCTTTTAGTTTTGAATTTTATGGATCCAGGGGGTATTTTTTGTCGTAGAAAAGCAGTTTTTAGCTATTTTGAGGGGTTCCAAAATCATGTTTCTAATTAGCGTCCGCATTTTGTTATTGCTCTTTTCGTAGATGAACGTAATGGGAATAAATTAAGCATAGGATAGGTTGGTAAACTGCTAGACATAAATAATAATGGAATATGTCATTAATTGGCCATGCAGAATTATTGCAAGATAATTAAAGGTTAATATTAAAGAAATCTCTTGCAATGATTCTGCATGACAAATTAATGAAAGATTCCATTATTATGTATGTAAAGCAGTTTATCAAGAATATATCATACGCTTTGTCGAAGAGAAATTTTTTATAATACAATTTGAATAAATGGTATGGCTCAAAAACTGAAAATACGATAAAATTGTGTAACACTCCACCTTAAGGCCATGATCTTTTATTTATTTCAAACAATTGCAAATAACGTGAATATTTTGAACCGAGTGTTTTGAAAAAATTTTAGACTGTGTACAGTCATACAATACACAATTTTGCTAGAGAATTTTTTAAAATGATGTACCGTTTATTAGCAAAAAATTATTTTGTTTCATTTTGGAAAATTTTGACAGCAAAATATATGATATTTCAGGGTAAAAATCTAAAAATCCGTTTGGTGTATTACAACTGTAAGAATGAATTTTTGATATATGTATTAATTTGCGTTTAAAAAATATTTTCGAAACGACTGCAGAACTAACGAGCGAGGCCTGAGTACATAGTGTTGGTGTTGGTTGTTGCAGGAGGCAGGCGCGATGCGGCTGTGCAGCAACAGCCTCAGCCCCGGAGCGCGAGGTGGCGCGGGGGCGGGCGGCCGGGCGCCATGCTGAAGCACATGCTCAGCCCGCCGACGACGATGAACGGCGGGATTGCGGTGACCGGGGGCCCGTCCATGCTGGCACTGTCGGAGCTGCACCGCGGTGCCCGCCCCACCGCAGCCGCCTTCAGCCCCACCGCCGCCGGCCTGCCCCACCAGAGGCACGCCCTCAACGTGTCCACTCTCAGCACGTCCAAGCACTCGCTCGGCAACTCCTCCAGTGTCAGTCCTGGAGGCGGCAATGGCAGCGGCGGCAGCAATACCGTCATGCCTGTTAATGGCCCCGTCGTCCAGGTACCTACCCTCTTCATTCCTTGCAACATACATTGCATTATGTACGCATCTCGAGGTTGAATACTACCTGAAGTTCCACTACGTGTTCCCGCCCTCGGACAGGATCACAGTGTGTATGACAGAAGGTTGCGTCGACTAGCGAAGAATGGATTAGGTGAGATTAGTGTGGAGCAACGACGGAATGAGTGAGGTGGGAGGAACTGGGGTTTCCCGAGAAAACCCGCCGGCCAATGACAACGTCCGTCACGTTTCCTACATGCTACAAATCCGGGACCGAACCCGCCGGGATCAGAACCCGGATCACCTAGGTGGGAGGCGAGAGGTATGACTCCTGTACCACCGCGGCCCCGTAGGTCGATTACTATCTAACCAAGCAAAAAAATAAAGTTTTGGAAATGTGTTGTATTACAGGAACTTTATTATTACATTGACCCAATGAGGTGACGCAATGGTAATACGTTCTTAAGGTACCCGCCTGTCCGGGCCTCTTAGTGATGTTAACATCAACAGAGAACGTTACGTATATGCATACCCCCTGCTAATCTGAAAATATAATTTTCTCGCTGCCGAAAATTGTGAAAATAGGTGAGTTTGCGGTCCTTTTTATGTACTGAATTCTTGATACAGCATGGTATCTTAAAAAAAAAAAAAAAAAGTATGTGCGTTTACAACACACCTATGCCTTAAATAATACGCCATAAAATGTTAGGGTCACCAATGATTGTCGCATAGAGGTGGGTTGTTGGCAAGAAGACTGCACGCTAGTTCAGTGACTTCCTTCTATAGGCTAGGGAGAGGCGTGATACACGTGCTGTCTCGTCCTTCAGGCGGCCACCTAAAAGAGTTGCTGTATAGTTGTTGATATGTAGGCTGTATGAAAATCACCGACAATCTCCGGCAGGTCATTCGTTATGAAAGAAATTAGAAGAAAGCCTGTACGACAACTAGCAACGAAAATGAATGTTAAGCTATCAATAAACTCTCGAAAATTGAAATTTAAAACAGTGTTTTCTGAGAAAATCGGAATCAATGTGAGATAAAAGGACAAAACCCAGAACACAGTTTTATGTTATTGAGATCTGTGATCCCACAGCAATTGCTCATTCAAACCTTCCGCCATTATGAAAATAACCGGGGAGGCTACCGTTGTGTTGCATTCTGTTTTCGTTATGTCTGAAAAGTCAAACACTTGAAAAGGTTTTTTTTTTAGTATTGAGATGTATGTAACAAAAAATGGCACTCTTGTCCGAACACGCTCAGGTGAACCATTTTCGAGAAATCTGGAAACAGAAAGTAACACGCATTACAGGTAGGTAACCCACAACACATGGAACGCGTATGTATGATGAAAGACAGGCAATGTTTTTACTCAACTGTTACAGTACAATACATGCATAGTGAAATCGGGTGTACAACTGCAAAATATGTGTGGCTGGTGCACAAATTAAATTTAATTAATCAATCCTGGTTAGAGTGATATTTTGGTAGGTGGTATTCTTAACCTACGAACAAATTGGTACAATGTCGCGAAAATTATTTGACGATCACGCCAGCAGTAACATTGATATGCCCCAAGTGTACCATTGACTTGTATGCAGTCAGATAAAAACCTACACTTACGAGTTGAAATGACTGTTGGTGTGTGATTTGGAAATGTTACATCAACATACTTGGTACGTGAACACATTTGATAAGTTAGATTCCCATTTGGGAGTTCTACCCACGGTCTTGTCATCCTGCTTTCAAAGACAACTCCATGAGCAAATGCTGCGATGAATCCTTAACAAAGGTCGTGGCCGATTCCTTGTCCAGTTTCTGTCGCTTATGTAAATTTGTACATATTTAGACGTCCCTAATGATCTTGCTGTCGACGAAACATGACGCCCAACACTTTTGTTTCTTTGTTAACAGCCACATATGCTAGGTTACATCTTTTTTTGTCTGCTTTTGTGTTTTTATGTCGTACTCTGCATGTCATCGTCTTCTCAGTGATTGGTTACACTATAATTGTTAGTATTGTTGGTGCACATTATTTAGTTAGTTTCCCTGTCAGTTTTGTTTGGTTTTTTGACATAATTCTTTATAAGAAATGTATGTGTTTTTGACTACAGCTAATTTTTCTCCCTTGTGAGATTTCTGTAACGACACTAACTCTGGTATGGCGTATGTCCATCATGATTTTTCATTGAGCAGGTTACATAGAACAGAGATGTTAGTCCTTAAAGGAGTTGTTCAAATTGCCGGCCATTAACTTCAACACAGTTCACAGCGTCGCGGCAGGGACCGTCGGACTATCCCAAAAACTCCTGTCATCCGGCGGATTGAGTCAAATGCATGAGTGATTCTCACTAGCAGGCCCTCTTCACTGACAACAGGTGTGTCGTACACTAATGATTTGAGATGTTCCCAAAGAAAAAATCAAGGGGTGGTCATGTCAGGCGAACTGCGGACTAGGAAATGGGCCCACCTCGACCAATCCAGTAGTCAGGATATGCCGTATCCTGAAATGCTCACATGTTCCGGGCAAAATGTGCTGGGGCGCCATCATGCTGAAACCACACAGTATGTAATTGGAGTATCTATTTACACTAATGAATGCCTCTGCAACAAGCACGGCCGGCTGGGCTAGTGACATTTCCTCCTCTTACCGAGAAGATTCAGGAATTGCAGGACCTTCGTAGAATGCCAGATTCTCAGTGTAGACTGCCGTGAGCTGCGTCCTTAGGGACGCGGTTACCACAATTTTCATCACCATTTTTAATTTTTTATTTGTATCAAAAATTTTTTTCTTATTTTAGACACAAAATATGACTAAATTTGGTTCTTATGAAATTTTTTTATCTCTCATAGTTTTTGCGTAATGGCTTGTTAAAGTCATATTTTGCATGTTTCCGTTTTAAGGACTACACTAAAACCAACTGAGTACCAAACTAAAAAAAAAATCACAGTGGATGAAGACATTGCAGGCTACAATGACATGCTCATAAAATTAAAGAATAAAAATTATTTGTATTTTAAAAAAATTATATTGAATATTTTTAATTTTTTTTTAGTTTCAACATTTTTTAAAATCCAAATAATTTTTATTCTTTAATTTTATGAGCATGTCATTGTAGCCTGCAATGTCTTTATTCACTGTGATTTTTTTTAGTTTGGTATATCAGTTGGTTTTAGTGTAGTCGTTAAAACGGAAACATGCAAAAATATGACTTTAACAAGCCATTACGCGAAAACTATGAGAGATAAAAACATTTCACAAGAGCCGAATTTAGTCACATTTTGTGTCTAAAATAAGAAAAAAAAATATCTGGTACAAATAAAAAATAAAATAATGGCGATGAAAATTGCGGTGTACCGCGCCCTTAATGATGGTATATCGCGAAAATTTTTTGTAGCAACATACCCTTAAAAACACTGTAGTTTCATGTGACATGTGTGGTTGAGTGTTATACGTCTGCCACAGACGTAGTTGTCTGCAGACCAATAACAGCCATCAAATCTTACAACAGCGGGATTCTTATAGGCTCAGTCAAATAGGGTAACAGCTCCACGTACGAGCCAAAGTCAGTAATCTTCTGGTAAGCTGAACGTGCGTTGAAACCCAGTAAACAGTCAAATTTTCCCGCGATAGACCATCATCTATTGGGACCTGAAAAATTCGCGTTTTCTTTTAGGTTCAAGCTAGAATTCCATCGACTGTCGTGTCACTTTCACTATTGGCCCTTTACTTATCTGACGCCTCATGTAAATCGCTGCGCCAATAATAAACATTGAACTAAATGCAGGCCCATCCCACTGTATCAGCGAGCAGCTAATGAACAGCTAGTGTTTGCTTGAATACACATATATTTTTGGAGGCTAGCCTACAAGTTAGTGAATCCGCTAATTTATCTGGTCTCTAATCATCTCTAACTATGGTGCTTCGCTGCTGAACGTTTGTGGTTCGCCTGTGAACAGCTACATGAACATCCTCCGCTCTTACAAGGTGCAGGTAGATAAGCTTATGTAAGATACACCAGCACGAAATATTCTCACGATTTTCCACTGCTTCTAGATAGGCTCTGTGACTGTATGAGTCTTGCTTAGTCACTTAAATTAACTCTCAAAATATGATAAGCGATATATTTCTTTTTAAATCAGCCCATTTGGGGAAGACCAAAGAGTGTTGGCGTTTCTGTTACATCTATATATCTTTCATCTCACGCCATATACCTTTTGCTATCTCATCTGATGTCAGTGTTAATCGTCTTGGTTGTTGCTTAAGGGGCCTCCATAGTTAGGCTGTGTTGATGTGAGTGAAGCAGGAGCGGTAAGACTGCAGTTGACTGACGTATGTAATGCATTATCGACTCTCCGTGCAAGCCACTCAGTTGGGTGCAATGCTTCATTATTATCCTTTTTCCTAAGGGAATATAAACTGTGACCTCATTATCTTATTTGTGACCAGCACAGTTCAAAGTCTAACGCTTATTTCTATAGTTGCGTTTTTCGAATCCTGTTGTCATTTTTCCAGACACGACAGTCTGGAAAAGTTATTTTTGGCCATATCAAGATGCCCGAAGATGATGTTTCTAATAAACGTGCCCGAATTTTTAAAACTATAGCGACATAGTTTGAAGTGTGTGTTCTTTTCGTAGATATGCGCGTTGAATAGTTTCGTCGAAAAAAAAAATAATAGTTGTAACTCGCTGCAACGCATTTTTAAGTGCAGGTAGGCAGGCCCCTTAAGAAGTCGGGTTCTATCTGGGTCGATATAGTGAGTGGTGACACGAAGTATTAGTTCTATATATAGAGTACTAGCAGTGAGCCTGCGGCTTTGTTCACGTATGTTACTCATATAAAATAATATTTGCTTTAACTGAAAACTTATTTGTGCGTTAGGTATGTAGTTCAGTCAGCTATACAAATCTACTAGTTGACATACCTCTTCAGCAAGATAAGTTAGCTATAGCTGAGCACGCAAAAAGCAGTCTTAAGTTTGTCCGTGCCTCTCACAGCGACTACGACCGAGTCTTATGTATGGTCCCAGCAAAGTTGACGTTGTGGGGTAGTTACAGAACATGTAAGAAGGTATTCGAATGAAATACGTTGTTTACGTGGTATGAACACTGATTTCCCTCGACATTGGTGGTGGTGACCTTAGTAATATATTTGTTTTCAAAACCTTCACTTGAAGTTAAACGCTATTAGGCAGTTTTGGCGGGATAATGTTTCACAGAAATATAAACGTATTTGGTGTCCCGACCTTGAGGTTAGTGAGATGGATTATGTGGGCTGATGCTGTCGAGGAACTTCAGTAGATAGTGGACTGTCTAATCCAGTTTTACCACTTTTGAACGACTTCGTCCAAATTGCACTAATTTCATCTGCCTTGCAGTTCTTGTGTCAGAATTGCACGTTTGCACGGCCTTTAAAGGAATTTGAGCCCAAACCTCCTGAACAATGGATTGGAGCTACAAATAACTAAGCCACATAACGTTGAAATTAATCACGAAAACTAATTTTAAAAATAAAATACTGTTTCTAGATTCGTATGTGCAATTACTCGTCTAGATAGAACTGTGGAACGAAACTTCTGTTTAATTTATTTCTCACTGGTCGTACTTGCTTTTCGGATCGTCTGCCTTGAAAGTTTAAAAACCAGTTTTTCTTCTTAATAATTATGTTATCTTATAAAACAAAGAAAACTTACATAACTTTCGAAGGCATTTGCTTACGTAAGTATCATTCTGACGTGAACAACACCTCAGTATCTCTGCCAGTTATGATAAGTATCATTAGCTGATAAAAAATAAATGTTATGCCTTTTCACCCCTTTAGGTGCAGAATTTCGAAAAATCGTAATTTCACATCTGGATATGTAGTGAAGTAAGTGATATTCACGACAATAGCTCCGTCCAGTCAATACAAAATCGACCATTCATTAAAAATCACTTATCACCCCTGTACAATACTGCGAGTTCGAATTTTGAAAAACCTTGAAAAGCTTTTTGCGGCCACCTACGTAAATATCATCCTGAAGCAAAAATAAACTGAATATCTTGATGGGTTCGATACATCGAAGAGATTTATCTAAAACACATTCCAGGTCTTTTCATATCCTAAGAGACTGAATTTCTAAAAACCCTTGAGTCACATTGTAGACTACTTTTACTGATGTCTCTTGAACGTAAAAAACACAATAGCCCGCTAGGTTCAAGGTATATAGACGATTATTTAAAACACATTTTGTCACTTTGCACTCCATTTCGCCTCCTTAGGTGGGGAATTTCGAAAATTCTTCAAATTAATTTTCCGGTACTTGACTAAACATCTATCTGAAACAAAAATCACGTCGCTATATAAAATATAAATATTGTCGATAAATAAATAAATAAATAAAAATAAATATATATATATTGTGAATCGAAAATACATTTTATCATTTTTTTTACCTTTTTAGGGCCGCATTCGGAAAATATTTTTTAAATTGTATTTTAGATATGTACATAAGCATCGATCTAAAGCAAAGAGCACTTCGATATCTCGATTGGTTCGATAGATATAGGGGAATAATAGAAAACACATTTCACGTATTTTCACACCCTTAATTATGAAATGTCGAAACATATTTGGAGTCGTGTCATAGTCATTTGTATACGTAAACAACTAAAGTAAAAATCACGACACAAGTCATTTGTATTTCAGTTATATAGACGATTCATAAAAAATATTTTTTGACCCTTTTTACTGCTTGGGGATCGAATTTCAAAAAATCCTTTAACTGCTTTTGAGCTATTTACCTAAGCAACATTTTGAAGTGAATACCAACACTTTATCCCTAAGGATTCTTTAGATATCGATAATTATTCGGAAACACATTTAAGGTCTTTCCGCCCCCTTAAATTTTGAATTTCGAAGAATCCTGAAATTAGCCTTTATATGTGTGTCCCATTGAAGTAAAAATCACGGTGATAAGCCATCGTGTTGGCTTTCTATCGACGTTTCTTCGAAAATACATATCAGCACTTTTGACCCCTTTAGAAAACAAATTTCAAAAAAATCCCTTCATAGTGCTCGCCTACGACATGAGGGGAAACCACACGAAAAATTTGACGATTCTAGATCCAGTGGTTTGGGCTGCAGTTTGATATATCCGTCAGTCATTCAGTCAGTCAGTCAGTGTTCCCTTTTATATTTAGAGACTAGCAGAGCGCCCGCGGCTTTGCTCGCGTGTGTTACTCATAGCAGATAATACTGTATTTGCTTTAATTGAAATCATCTTTGTAGACCAGATAGGTAGTTCAGTCATCAAGTGTTAGAATGACTAAGCTGCTAGTCGAGTTAAGGGCGTTCTCGTGGCAAAAATTCAAAATTTAATATTTGCTTGGCATAGTGTTAGTTTTATAGACGATACTTGTGACTACATTTTCCACTTGTAGAAATTTTTTAGCTCTCATAGTTTCCCCATAGCGGCATGTCAAAGTCACAATTTGCAAGTTACAAGAACATAGGTTTAACAAAAACCAAGTGACTTACTCGAATGAAATAATTTACACTGAAATTAGATATAGTGGGCACTGTGCTAAAATATTTTAAAACACAGAATGGAATTTCTTTGTACTTTTTTAAAAAAATTCGAAAATGACGAAAATTTACCTCATTTGTTGCAATTTTTAAAAAAAGACAAAATGACTTTGTTTTGTGTTTTTAAATCTTTTAGCACAGTGCCCATTATATCTAATTTCAGTGTAAATTATTTCATTCGAGTAAGTTACTTGGTTTTTGTTAAACCTATGTTCCTGTAACTAGAAAATTCTGACTTTGACATGCCGCTATGGGACAACTATGAGAGCTAAAAAATTTCTACAAGTGGAAAATGTAGTCACAAGTATCGTCTATAAAACTAACACTATGCCAAGCAAATATAAAATTTTGAATTTTTGCCACGTGAACAACCTTAAGGCTGCAGCAGAGTAAGTACACTGTTAAAAATGTCCGTAAATTAACGGAAAAATTTACAGAAAAGTACTGTAATTTTACGGAAGTAGCTTCCGTAATATTTTTTTTACGGAAATGTGTCCGTATTGCCAGTTTACGGATGTTTGACCGTAACTTTCCATAAATTCATGAAAATATGTTTCTACATATTTTAAAGCGAATTTTACTGTGTTTCTTAAAAAAAAGTGGTATTAATAATCACTATGAATCCTGGATGTCAAATACAAAAGTTGTCTCTTATAAAGTTGATATCTTACCACTGCATGGAACTCATCTACTGATAAATTGTCACTGTGGTTCAATGGGTCCGGCCCCCTGTAGCTCAGTTGGTTGAGCGACTGACTTGGATACGAGGGGTTTATGGGTTCGATTCCCAAGTCTGGCTGGGTGTTAATTTGTGTTTGTCCAATTGGTCTCAAAAATTGTCACTATACAAATTGTCTCACGAAAAGTTACTGGGGTCACTCAAATTAAGTCACATTAAAGGGGGGAATGTTTGGTGCAGTGATGATGCGGAAGCTTCCGCCTCGCCACTGCACCGGATTAAAAAAAAATGGCTAGAGCTTCTGCCTGGTAATCATAAGGTCGTGTGTTCGAATCCCAGCAACGTCGAAAAAAATTTCAGGTTACAAAATAGTGCGTCCTAATCTCGATAATACATAGCTAACAAGAAAATGTAGTATTTCTAGAAAATGGAGTGCTAGTAGATTTCAGATAGTTAAATTTTTTTGTGGAAAACGGATTGTCCATTACTTTACGGAGGGTTCCGTTATCAAGAAAAACTGAGTGTCCGTTACTTTACGAAGATTTCTGGATAATTTCTTGCCAGTACTTTTCCGTAATATTATAATATAGCTAGGGACCCCGAAAATTGGTGAAGCGAGAAATTCATCTACATTTTGCGATTTTGGCGAAATTAAATATGAATGAGTCAATGCACGAAATACGCGAGAGACGAGATATTTCTGCGCGAGAAATAGAATCTAAGTGAGTTCGATATAATCGAACTGAACGTGTATCGCGAGGAATCGGATTACGTATCGCCAGCAATCTATAATTTACCGTTAGTTGCGTCCATGCATATTCTATCCCGCTGTAGCGTACTTGATAATTATGGAAATAAAATCATTGTGTTTATAAATTCGTTTGCACGTAACAAACAATAAAAGTATAGATGCGATTGTCTTAGCAGGCCAGACCCGTTTGTTTATATTCCTAGGATTTTCCATTGTGTTTTGTGATCGTTTGTGTAAGCTGACCCTGAATGTGTGCAACGCATAGAAGTAAACAAATGTGATTTCAAGATGCCTTAAACTATCGGTGTTTGATAGGGAAAGAGATGAAATCCGAAGGATTTTATATGTTGATCTGAAAAACAAAATTATGATGTGCCGGTATTGTAATGCGCGGGTCGAATGGATTCGCAAAGACATAAAAAAACTAAATATTTTGGCCAGTTTATATCTTTTCTTTACGAATATTACGTAATGTGCCGAAGTTTTTACGCCAATTTTTTGCACCACTTTTGCCAATTTTTAACACCGAAATCGGCCAGTTTTATTTGCCATTTTTAAGGTCCTTTGCTATAGCTGTCCACGCGAAAAGCAGTCTTTAAGTTAGTGTTCTCCCCAGCAAAAATTTAGAGCTTGGTGGTTCACGAGACCAGCTGGGTGCATCGTGGAAAAAGCTTGATGGTGTTGATGGGAATATCTGTTTCTTAGGCGGGTGGTATAGAAAACTAGCCGGGTGGGGCGCCCGGCAAAATGGGCCTGTGGAGAACACTGAGTTTGGTGATTGTGATTACAGACCACGGCCGTAGAAGTACAGGTCTGGACACTCGCCTATCTTCCAATGTATTTTGCTTGATACCCTTGTTGTTTGGTTGTAGTTCACCAAGTTACCGAGTGTGTTGTTCTCTTTGGTGCTGCGGTCGGGCTCAAACTCTGCCCACTTTTTTCCATTGTTAACACTATAAAGTAAATAAAGATTGCTGGAGCCATGTTTTAAGAATGTGAGCAAAGGAAGTATTTCATAAATTGATATAAAAAATATGTTTTGATAAATTGTTTATCTTAGTGGTAGGGAAGTGGGCGGAGTTTGAGTCCGACCGCCCGATCGCAGCGCCAAAGACGTATTGTACTATTGTGAACTTGGCGAACTACAGCCAAACAAAGAAGGGGTCAAGTTTCCAGGCGAGAGTTCAGACCTGTTCTTCTACGACCGTGTTGCAGACTGATAAGTTATAATAGAGTAATCTAATGAAATACGAACTTGACGTGGTATTGAGACTGATTTCCCTCGAGCATAACCTTTGACGATGTTGCCCTCGCAATAACATACTTGTTTCTCAAAACTTTGACTTGAAGTTAAGTGCCATTAGGCAATTTCGGCGGGATAATGTTTTGCAGAAATATAAACTTATTTGGTGACCCAACTTTGAGATTAGTGAAATGGTATATGTGGGATGATGCTGTCGGGGAATTTTTGTGGATAGTAAACTGCATAATAAATTTTTAGCACTTTTGAACGACTTCATCCAAATTGTGCTAATTTAATCTGTCTTGCAGTTTTTTGTGAGAACGACAAACCATAGAGTAAGTAACATAACGTCGAAATTATTCATAACTAGCGGGCCGGCTGCTGCGTTGCCCGCATGAAATTATGTAATGTAAACAGTAACTCTAGATAATATATGTGTTGAAGGCATTTAACAGCTAGCGTGCTCTATAACAGTGAACTATAATTGACTGTCTTAGCTCATGCAGTGTAAAGAGCGCGCGCAATATGCTCGTATGATGCCATAGTAATTCCCATCGCAAAATCTTGCACGGGATACGAACCCGTAACCCCATACCTTCCACACCACAAACTTTATACAATACCTGAGTGAATGTTAAAGGTATGCCGTGATAATTTTTTCGTATGTATTGGCTACAGTACAAAGAGGTTTTATTTATGAGTAGGTTGGCAAAAAGAAACGACTGTTGAATTATTTCTCTGTGATCATTCTCTTTTTTTTTTTTTCGGGAGACTGCAACATTTTACTGTTTTTCACTTAATTTTCGAATTTCATAAAAAACGGAATTTGATTTGTAGATATTGACATAAGCTTCATTCTTATCAAAAAATCATCTCGATATCTCAACTGTAAGCGGTACGATGATTATTTGAAATCACATTATATTTTTTTAACAGCTTTCAAGGACGAATTTCGAAAAATCCTGGAATTACTTTTTTTTTTTATACTTACGTAAAATTTATTTTAAAGCAAAAACCATTTCAATATTTCCACTGATTTAGGAGATAAGTGGGATTAATTAAAAACACGTTTTATTTTTAATAGCTTTCAAGGATGAATTTCGAAAAATTGTAAAAATACTTTTTAGATATTTACATAAGCATCATTTTAAAAAATCACCTCACTATCTGAAATGGTTTAAGAGAAATCACGGACTAATGAAAAATACATTTTACGACTTTTCACCCCCTTAATTTTGGAATTTCGCAAAATCGAAAAATTTGCGAATATGCATTTCTTTGGGTAATATTATGAAGTTAAACAATTTATAATTGCATTCCAGGTTGATAAGATATCAAGGATTCTTTTTAAACACATTTCACTCCTTTTCATCCCCTTAATTAACGAATTTCGAAAAATCCTTTCTTAGTAGGTGCCTACGGGGCAAGTGGAAGCTTCCCTAAAAATTTCATGGTTCTAGGTCCAGCGGTTTGGGCTGTGCGTTGATGAGTGAGTGAGTGAGTGAGTGAGTGTGTCAGGACACTTCATTTTATACATTAAGATTTCTTATACTCATCGAGGTTGTACAACAACACGTCTCGATAGAACTGTAGACCGAAACTCCTGTATAATTTATTTCTCGCTAGTCGTACTTGCTTTTCGGTTCGTCTGCCTTGAAAATTTATTAACTAAGTTTTCATCTTAATAACTAAATTATCTTATGAAATAAAAAATTTTAATCAATTTTTTTAGGTACTTACGTCAGCACACCACCTCGATATCTCTACTGGTTAGACAAGTATATCATCGGCTGATAGGAAAAAAAAAATTGTGCCTTTTCGCCCCTTTAGGTGTCGAATTTCAAGAAATGTTAATTTCGCACCTTAAACATTTGTTCAAGTATCCAAGTGAAGTGAAAATCACGACGATAGCTCGTTCAGTCGAAGCAAAATCGGCCATTCATTAAAAATCACAACCCCTGTACAGCACTAAGAGTTCGAATTGTGAAAAACTTTAAAACCTTTTTGCGGCCACTTACCTAATCATCATTCTGAAGCAAAAATAAACTGAATATCTCGATGGGTTCGATATATATTAAAGATTTATCTCAAATACATTCTAGGTCTAAATTAAAAAAAAAAAAAAAAAAAAAACTTTAATCACATTTTAGAAAATACGACAATAGCCCGCTGGGTTCAAGATATGTCGACTATTAATTGAAAACACATTTAATCACTTTTCACCCCTTTTCATCTCCTTAGATGGGTATTTCGAAAATTTGTGATATCGCTTTTCAGGTATTTGTGTAAACAACAATCTTAAAACAAAAACTACGCCGATATATAAATATGAATGGGATCAGTATATATCGATTGTAACTTTAAAAACATTTTACAATTTTTTTACTTCTATAGGGCTGAATTCGGAAAATATATTGAAATGGTATTTCAGATATATACATAAGCATCAATCTAAAGCAAAGACCATTTCGATATCTCGATTACTTCGATAGATATAGAGGAATAATCTAAAACACTTTTCACGTATTTTCAACCCGTTAATTATCAAATTTGGAAACGTCTAAGAGTCTTGTCATAGTCATTCGTATATATAACCAACTGAAGTAAAAATCACGACGATAGTCAATAGTGTTTCAGTGATGTAGACGATTCATAAAAAAAACATATTTTTTCCCATTTTACTGCTTGGAGGTAGAATTTAAAAAAAATTCCTAAAATTACTTTTTAGGTATTTACGTAAGCAACATTTTGAAGTGAAATCCAACTCTCTATCTCGAAGGATATCGACTATTAATCGGAAACACTTTTAAGGTCTATTCACCCTCTTAAATGTTGAATTTCGAAAAATCCTGCATTTTTATGCGTGTCCCATTAAAGCGAAAATCACTACGACAGGCTGTCGGGTTCGAGCTCTATCGACGTTTCTTCGGAAATACGTTTCACCCCTTCTCACCCATTAGTGGTCGAAATTCGAAAAATCCCTTCTTAGTACTCACCTACGACCTTAGGGTAAACCACACAAATAATTTTACGATTCTAGATCCAGTGGTTTGGTCTGCAGTTGGATATGTCAGTCAGTCAGTCATTCAGTGTGTCAGGGTTCTCTTTTATGTATAGAGATTTGGCTCATATTCCTCTGCAGTCGTTCTGCACTATAGTCAAGGTTTTTTCGTGAGTGCTTCCGCCAATGTTGCTATCTATATGCTTTCATTATCGTGTTGTCTCGCAGGCTCTTGGTCATCTTGCAATACTTGAGAATTCCGTTTGCAGAATGAGATCATTGATTCCTCCTCTAGTCGGATAGCCCTACACGTCAAGTTAGCAATTCTACAAGGAAGTTGCATGGGTTTTTATGAGACAAACACTCTCCCTACAAGAACACGATGTGATAAACTGTTACCTCTTTCTAGGCTATATATTAAACTTAGTATTCACACCAATTTTTCTCTACATTTTTCAGGAATAAATATCAGTTCCACTTGAAGGTGGTAGTGCGATGGACTGACGTCAAACCATTGGACAGTTGGATAGCGAGTTCCTAAACCCCTCGCTCTGCGACTCAAAATTGTCTACTCGCAATGCTCCCAGTCGGATGTCAGTACATCATACTCTATGTATTAGATTCAGCCCAAAGTTGGCTTCAAAGACTGTCCATGTGTGTACGAGCTGTGGAGATATTACTCCAGCAAACACTGATTTTCAAGATTTGTGTGTAGTCGTTTTCTTCCTGATTCGATTCACTTTACATTTGAAGGATTTTGATTCTGATGCCGAGAGTACATGAACCTCATTCATTATTGTTGTCTTTTGAGTGGACGAGATCAAGACTCCAAGGCACAGACATTTAAAACAATGCTTCTGTAGCTCTTTCAAGGTTTCCTTGACGTCACTGTTGTTTGTGCTGCTTCATCGTCGTCCTGACATTGCATCAATATGCTGTCATATGTCTTACTGATTCCTCCTACAGGAACCTAACCAAGGCATCCTGCATGTTGCCTGGTGCAGCCAGGCGCACCACTTGCCGCATATCTGTTCGGCAGTATAATTTACGATAAACCAGATTGCGATTATGTATTTCGTTTAACCTCTGGGCTCCTTCCAAGAAACAAGTGGGCCAGTCACGATATCCTGTCATAGTTCTTGCGATGACTTCCCTGGACGCTGATGCGGCTTCACAGTCGGGCATGAGCATGTCGCATATAACTGTATGCTGCCTTCGGTCTTCTGTGCAGTGTTCATACTATCTGCTGCTCATTATAAAGGGCGCCTAGGGACAAGTGATAAGACAGCATAGTGCAATACATAAGCTCAAAAGGAGCATATTTCAACAAGGAAGGAATTCGTCTAACACCCGCCCATGTCACAATTGTCATTCATCGTCAGTGATGTGAAAAGTCCAGAAATCTCGATTAAGGTCTCGCTCTATAGTTTTGCAGTGGTTTCGAAAATATATTTTTTTAATGAAAATTAATACATATATCAAAAATTCTTTCTGGCAATTTTAACACTTATATATCATCGTTTGTATATGAATTTTTCTATTGCAATACACCAAACAGATTTTTAGATTTTTGCCCCTGAAATAGCACATATATTGTTGTCAAAATAAGCCAAAATGAAGCAAAATAATTTTTTGCTAGCAAACAGTACGTTAATTTCTTAAAAACGCTCTGCAAATTTGTGTATCGTATGACTGTTTACAGTCTCAAATTTTTTCAAAGCATTTGGTTAAAATATATTCACGTTATTTGCAATTGTTTGAAATAAATGAAAGATCATGGCCTTAAGCCCTGATAACTGCTGTGGTTGCGTGGTTCAAGATATATTTTAAAACGTGTACATGGTTGTGCTTAACTTATACATATTTTAATTATTTTTTCACTTCTGTGAATATTTTAATGTATCTCATGTTATTGTGAAATTATATAAATATACTTCGTTTCGGACACTGTTGAAATAGTTACTTTGTTAACAATCTAACGAGTAATTAACACAGTACCTACACTAACGTCTTCAGTTATGTGTGGTGAACTAAAAGAGACTGATGTTTCGTAACAAGTTATGTGTATAAGCTGGCTCATTTACAACATATGTGAAATAAAATTAGGTTGCATGAACGTGGCCTTATAGTATTAATATTTACATTCATGATATTAAAATAAATAATTATTTTCTCAGCATTGCATTCTATAATGTGAGGACATACAACTTCTGGATGTGATTTTCGACAAGGAAACTAACAAAAAGGTCGTGTTAATGATGTTAGAAGATGTTAAGTCAAAATGTATGTCTATGGTATGGTAGTCATTCTGGCAACACTACAGGAAATGTTAGGTGTGCAGATTATTCTGCCCTTCCTCGTGGTGTTCTTTTCATCTTTTTTTTTTTTTTTACTGAAGTTCAATTTGTCCAGTCTTTGTGTTACTGCTCATTTCTGGACTTGTTTTGTTATCTATGGAGATTTTGTTGTCATCTTCTCTCTCTCTCTCTCTCTATCTATCTTTCTTCCTCTTCTTCAACTCGGGGGGGGGGGGGGTTGTCCCGTTTGCTCAGCCTCACTGTATGTGTTCGACGAGTGTTGTGATAGTTCAGTATGACTACTAGGGTTGTACTTAGGCTGTTGCAGCCCGTTATAAGAGGGTTGGTGGTGATGGTGCGCAGGTGGTGTCGACTCCACCCCCGAAGATGGCGAACGGCGGCCTGCACATCCCACGGGGGAGGACGACGAGCCTGAGCGCGGGCAGCGCCCTCATCCCCGCACACGTGTCGCGCTTCATGACCCGCTCCAAGGAAGCCGGGATCAAGGAGATGCTGACCTCGCTGGGACTGCTGTGCCTCGTGTCGCTGCTGCTGGCCCTGCTCTCCCTCATCTTCCTGCTGAAGATCTCGCCGATGGCTGCGGCCGACGTGCGCGACCTGCTGCGCTCCGAGCAGCTCACCATCATCTCCGCCGAGGAGTACGTCGTGGTGTACGAGGTCACACTGGCGCTCTGCGCACTCACGCTTTCCCTCAACCTGTGCTGCCTACTGGTGTGCGCCATCCAGTTCCTGTTCGCCGTCAAGCTCGTCAAGTCGCTGCAAGGTGGCGAGAGGTATGTGGCCTTCACCTTGTAGCATGCGCTTACACCTGCACCGTCAACACTGACATTGAGGTGTGTGTCATGTCAGTCCCTATGTATTCCCCTATACCTGTTTCTCCGCATGAAGGTTGAGTTCATTCATGGCCGTCTTCAGTAGAAGGCCGGGGTCTTGAATGTGGCAACGCAGCATCGGGGGCCTGCTGCGCGTCACTTCTTGGCCATCCTAGCCTCCGTAATGTCTGTCTTAAATGCAACTTTAGTGACGTTTACACGTCTACACAGACTAGGGCTACCAATGAGTAGGGCCCGGTAGTTTTCGCGAAAAGATTTTTGCCCCACTTTGTTTCAGTGCCTTACGTGCACACCTGCAACTCAACTTAATGGCTATTGTCAGAGTGTTCTTGTGCAGGGTTGTTATTAATTTGACTGTGCCAATCAGTACACGGATAACTGCCACACATCACGTCTGTGATTTGCGGGTTTAACCTCCACACGCTGGGTGTTACGGCATCCAATCACTGACCACATAGCAGAGATGCAGGTGCGCACGTAAGGCACTGAAACAAAGTGCTGCAAAAATCTTTTCGCGAAAATTACCGGGCCCTACCAATGAGCGACCGGCAGCAGGCCTCCGATGCAGCGTTGCCACATTCAAGACTCCGGTCTTCTACTAAAGACGGCCATGGTTCATTCCATTCAGCCAGTTCAACACTGCTGATATTGCGGCACTCAGCATACAACCAAGTTACTTGTGAACTAGTCACATTTGAAAGTGTATTTCGTAACACAGAGCTTGACATCAAAATCATTGCATTAACACGAGCAAAGCAAAGCAGTCAAACGTGAGGCGATATGCGTGCTCTCCAATTAGCGAGCGCTGTGCAGGCGTCATTATACGCTGTAGGCAAGATATATCTTCAAATAGTTTTGCTATAATTTCTTTCACTAAGATTTCACTATACACCTGATGAACAAATTATTTCTTTTAAAGTCGTAATTTTTGGTTTTGAGTAAGAATCAAAAGTATGTGTTTGAAGAACCAATTTAATGTATGTTCTTTAACATTTCTGCACTAAATTGTCATTACTTGGTAAATGTAATTTGTAAACAGTGATAGAAAAAAATTCGTAACAATTTTTTTCTATCACAGTTTACAAATTGCATTTAACGCATAAAACAAGTTTAGTGGAAACATGTTAAAGAACACGTACATAAAATTTGTTCTTCAAATACACATTTTTTATTTATACTCTAAAACAAATATTACGGCTATAAAAGAAAGAGTTTGTACATCATGTGTATAGTGGAATCTTAACAGCAAAGAATTTATGTATAAACATATAACATTGCAATGACAGAGATGGATTTGTGTATAATGTCGTCTCTGTATATGTGTTTATGTGTGTGTCGCATGTTGGAAACATATCTCTGGTAGTTTCCTTGAGGAGTTCTGAAATAGAGAAAAGTGGAAGTACAAAATGCATGGGTTATTATTTCGTCAGCTTAGTGCAAGAACTGGCTAACTTAAATTTTGCAAGATTAAGTTATCTGCAGATGTCTGCACTACCCTTATGATTGTTCCTTTTGATACGTATACATTTATAAATGTGTTAATTAGGAGTATTGATACAACACAAATTTGCATTAAAAAAATAAATATTTGTATGACAAAAGCAATTTTCAGTGTTATAGTTGGATATCTCCAGTTACCTAGTTACCTAGTTGTAGCATTAAGCCGACTATTTGGTAATTATTTTGTTACTAGAGACGTGGAAAATATCGCGCGTTCTCTGACCCGCAGACAAGAATACATGTGTTCTCAAGTAGACATGATCTTCTCACTGGCTGCTCGCTGACACTGTGCAACAACACGATGTTGCCTCCACTTACTTGTTTCTTTATTGTTGGCTCAACGCTCGCCAGGAGGAGTCAAATAGGTCAAGAGCCAATTGAGAAAGTGACACGAAATTATAGTTGTTTGAATTCTAGCTTGTGTCTTACCTGGAATTTATCATGTCCCTATTTATAGAGACCTGAAAAATTCGCGTTTTCTTTTAGTCGCAAGCTAGAATTCCAGCAACTATAGGTCTGTATCACGTTCATAGTTGACCGTTGACTTACTCGACACTTCCTGGAAGTAGCTGAGCCAATAATAAAACTGTAGCTGAATACAGGGCCATTTCACTGTGTCAGTGAGCAGCTAATAAACAGCTGTTGTCTGCACGATTACACATATATTCTTGGAAGCTACCCTACAAGTCAGTGAACGCGCGAATTTTTCCGGTCTCTACCTATTTATTACTAATGTATAGGGACTGAAAAATGTCGCGAATTGAACGACATGTGGGCTAGAATTAACTATTCTATGCATACTCAAGCCCCGACTATTTGTCCACTAGCTGCTACTCAGTGGAACAACAGACAATAGATTCTAGCCTACAGGTAATTGAATTCGTGAAATTTTCCAGTCCCTACTAATGTAGACACGTGCAATTTTGCGTTATTTTCTGGTAGCGGACTAGACTCCAAATAGCTATAGGCTTGTTCGACATCTGCCATTGGTCAACAATGTCATATCCAGGTGCAGAGAGTGCATTATAAGTGATCATCTTTTGTGTAGAGGTCACACTTGTAAATGACAACACATAAAGGCTCGTGTACAATAGAATCACAGATTGTGTACTGCTATGTACCCGGCAGTGGAGTTCAGTCTGTCACCAAATAACGCGAATATTGCAGGTCATTAGTAATAGGTAGAGGCCATTCGAGATGAAGTGAGCACTAAAAATTTAACCTTTAAATAATATCACTAGCCGTTACTGCATATCATGCAATATTAACTATAGTTGCTTACTGCTTGTATGGTTGGCAACGCAATTACGCAATATATTTCCGTGTGTTTTCCTATTTATTTCAACAATACCGAAACAAAATCAACCTAAATCGACATACCCGTAATTATATATTATATATTTACTAAACTTTTTTTGTTAAACTCTATCGATTCGTACTGACTGAACAATTTATCTCTCACGCGCAAACATTAAGTGACGAGTCCAGAGTAGGGTTATAAAATTTCCAGAAAAAATGATGATAGGGAAAAAAAACAGGAAAAAACTTTTTTTTTCCCCTGAAATATTGGAAAAACTTGTTTAAAATCATTGTGAAATTATACTAATCCTGTGGTGGTAAAATAATATGTAGTAACTTATATAAGGTAATTAAAATAAGTATAAAAGGGGGAAAAGGCCATTGCGGGGACACCTACAGCCAATCAGCGCAAGGCAGCTGCCCTGCTAGTTGGCAGCCAGGCCAATAAGAAACCTGTAGTTACATGCAGGAGCCAGCAGCCAATAAGGGGCGAAGTTCGCCCGTATCAAACGAACCGCCACATCATTTCACGTTTGTAGTACTATTTAGTCTGTGATTCTGCGCTGGATCGCTGCTGCCTTGGTGGTTAAGGGGCCCGCCTCGTTACCATAAAATCGCTCTGCAGCGTGTTTGAAGAATATGTTTTAAACTTAAACTAATACACATGTGTTTACGCTGTTTGTCTACGAAAAGAATACACACTTCAGACGACTACCTCTAAGTACTTTCAAGACAACACACGTATTAGAAATCCCCTTTTAGGGCACGTCAAAATGGGTTAAAACTGGGTTTTCAGGCTGCTATAGCAGATAATGTACTAATCGGATACATGTGAAACCACTTAAGGGCAGTGCATTGGACTTTAGTAAAGTGATTTCGTAAATAGAACAATAGGGTCACCACTTAAAGTTCCATAGGAAAATATTTTTTTTTTCGCGAAGCCTGCACGCCTTACCCGTAGAAGTGACGCACAGTTATTGGCCTATACGACGTCGGCCTTAGTACCATACCTCACTCACACAAGCACATGTACCACGAGGCGGGCCCCTTAAGGGAGAGTGGTTAAGGGAAGTTCACTTGTTCTTGCGTAAGTGTAGGGCGTCCCCCTGCCTGAGGTGTCGGAGTAGTGCCTTACTCTAGTATCCGAAACGGGTAATCCTGAACCTACCCAGCAGGGGAGTGATGTTGCTCCGGGACTCGTGAGTATTGGTGGGTGCTATACTGAGATGGGGATCCTCAGTCCCTGGTACTAGCTTTACGTTTCCGTGATCCCTCAGCACTAAAACATCTCTCTCCCAAGTCAACCTGCAGCCTCGTGGCGCCACCGGATCTTAGAACCGATGCAGGCTCTGGCGTGCGTTGGCCACATGCATCCCGGTCCCGCAGGACTGGGATAGTGGTATCTGCCTTGATGGCATCCCCGTTAGAAGGCAACTAGGGGAAGCCACTAGGTGGGGCGTTAGACTACCTAGCGCTCAGGTTGTTGGGGCCCAAAAGCCTGCTTCTCGAAGTGCGAGTAGCAGGTAATGGTAATGTACGAACCTGATGTCTGACTAGAGGGTACGCACCCGGGCCAATTGGCTGTAAGGGTATACGCCCCGGTAGGTGCACTGATGAAGGTGTATCTCGTGTGCTTTCTAATGCGCAGACGATCAGGCTGGAAAACCTACAAATGCGATGGAAATTAGGTAGTACTACGGGCGACCAGGTAGCCCCACAGTGAGGTTTTCTTCCGTGACTGGTCTGGGTTGGTCACGTAGTGGTAGTGGTACCTACATACTGGGCGGGCCTGGAGAGGACCCCTCCTCTACGAAGGGCCGACGAGTTTGTTGCGAAAGTACCCGAGAGCAGGCCCGGATAGTCTGTTAGAGAGAAGGTAGCTCTCGACTCAAACCAAGAGGGGGCTGAGCTGAGGTTCTCAGTCGATGAACAATAATTTTGGTGCGATCCTGGGATGGGTGGCCCTAGACTCTTCGTACTAGAATCTGTTCACCCTTGGTAGACTGCTGGTGGCGCAGAGCAGTGTTCTGCTAGAAGGATTAGCAGTCCCAACAGCCTATTAGCCTAAATCAGTTGCGATGGCAGGGCGTGAGCTCTGCTCCTCGCCCATGGGGGCCGGGGTGGAACGAATGGCCTCGCGGCTGGTGTCCCCCTGTTAACAAGTATTTGATTTGATTTGCCTTCCACGGTATGAGGATGAGGGGACAACAGTCCTGAACCCAGAGAGGCAACCGTAAATATTGATCTCCCCGGCCGGGAATCGACCCGGGACTCTTGTCTCAGCAGCCAGGAGCTGTAACCAATGAGCCAAGTGGTCGAACTCCAATGAGTACGAAAGTAATAGACGAGACTACCACGCTATGAGCTGGTTTCAACTGCGCGCGGACCGTTCTGCGCAGGTGCGAGTTGCAGAGCAGTGCCACAGAATATTTAGGCATACAGAAGTGAAACAGCAGGTAGGACAGCGAACTCAGCCACACACGCCAGCAAAATGGCTTCCCTGGCCAGGAAGATGGCGGAGACACCTACCGCCAATCAGCGTAAGGCGGCTACCCTGCTAGCCGGCAGCCAGGCCAATAGGAAACCTGCCGTAACATGCAGGAGCCAAACATACGCGGGGCTGATATCAGCAACCTCGGGCAGCCAATAAGCGGCCAAGTTCGCCCGTATCAAACGAGCCGCCACGCCATTTCACGTCTGTATTACTATTTAGTCTGTGGCAGTGCCGCGTATTTATTTGTTATTGAAGTTTCTAGGCCTTACAAAACCGACTTTTGAACAGAGCTAAGCATTTTTTTGTTTATATAGTCAGTGTTCACTAATGTAGCCTAATTTAAACGATTTTTAAGTAACCTAAGCCACGTGTCATTGGGGAATGGGAAAAGAGCGGAAATGAGGTCTGTGCAGAACGGATGCGCAGTTGAAAATGAAAAGCCAATAGGAAGTCACTGTTAGTAGAGACTACAGCCGCTGTAACGAGAACACTGCTTGTGTTTCTATTATCGAGCGAGCAGATAACAGTCCACTACACTGAAAGAAATCAGCTGACACGATTTAACAGTTCTGTAATGATGTCTTAGTGTAGCGACAACAGAACCGTAGTGCCATAAATAAAGATGATGGTTTATCGCGGGAATATTTGGCTGTTTGTTGGGCTTCAACGTACGTTTAACTTATCACTTTCACTTGTACGTTGAGCTGTTACGCTCTTTCACTGAGACAATTAAAATCCCGCTATTGCAATGTTTGATGTATCTTATTAGTCTGCAGACAACTACGCTGTGTCAGACGTAAGTACATTACCTAATCGTATATGTTGCAATAAACCGCAGTGTTGTCGAGGGTATGTTGGAACAAAACCTTTTCGCGATATACCATCATCTCTGACCATAAGGCCCGTTCTACAATGTCACGGAAGCGTAACAAAACGGAAGCAAATCACGGAAGCGTAAGCGGAACACGTTCAGCTCTCCGTCCTGTTGTTCCCCAGTGAAACGGTAACATAAGAAATTCTGACCAATGAGTATGAAGACAAATGACGATACACAGTACAACCGAGATCAAGCTAACTTCCTACTCTATTCTTGCTCACATTGCGCTCTACGTGGCTAACGTAGTAGTGTTCGGACAGGACCGCAGCTTACCTGAATAGTTGCTGTTGATCACTCCATTATTAGTTGAAGCAATCGTTTTCCACTTTTCTGTTTTGATTTGTTCGTTTTTAAAATTTGCACTCGTTTTATTAAAAATCTCCTCTAGAGTCTTTCACCATGTACACAAGCAATACCTCGAAATTCGCCATTTTTTTCTCTCTACCGGAACTACTATAGTCAAAAGAATATACCTTATTCTTATGAACTCACAACTGAAATGACTAACATAGTAGTAGGTAGAGCCACGATTTTATGGCGAAAAGATTTTTTCAACATTTGGTTTCGATGCGTCATGTGGACACCTGCAGCTCTGCTACATCGTCTGTGATTGGATTATTTTATTCTTACTCGCCTTGGCAAATTACAGACGTACAGACTCACAATAATCTTATTCTGATTGGTGCAGTCAAATGAGAAACGTGTCTGAACAAAGACACGCTGCCAGTAACCTTGAAACAGAACTACCGATGTGCACGTGAGTCACTGAAACAAAGTGGGGCAAAAATCTTTTCGCGACAAATCGTGGCCCTAGTAGTAGGTAAATGCCGTTCTCCTATTGGCCACACGTATTCACGGACACGGAAGAGTTGGGAGATGACCAACTCCTTATGTTCTTCCTTGCGTTATCCGTGTCCGCGTGCGTTCCATTGGAGAATCGACTCGGAAGGAGTTACGTTGTCCGCTTCCGTGTTACGTGTCTCCGTCCGTGACATTGTAGAACGGGCCTAAACTGTAATAATATGGAGTGGTTCGATGCGTCAAGTTATCGGGAAGTTTCTCGGCACTCAGCGTGAAGGCGCGTCTCATAGGGGTTGTATGATGTGCGCGCGGCACGGGAATGTAGCCCTTGCGGACGGCGGCAGGGCGGCCACGTACCTGACGGGGCCTGGTATTGGGGTCACGATGCGAGGGCAAGCGGTGACCTTCACCTCAGAAGACTGGAGCATTGCCGCCCCTCCCCTTACTACACTGTCTCGTTCACAGCATCGTCGTTCAGCCGTGTGCCCCGTCCTGTACAACTGCTTCGCGAGTATACTGTTTCGTGTAACTATACTTGAGTAAACTGTGGCAGTACAGTACTTTCTGTACTGACTATATTAAGTCAGTCACAATGCAAGGCCGACATTTACTGTACAAATGGGGAAATTGACTACTCTGGTTCATTTTAGAACTAAGACTGTCGACTGGTATTCTACCAAATATGTAATACAGTTAACTCTTGGAACATCCAAGATGTATTGAATGAAGTTATACGAAACAAGGCATAGACGGTTCTATCATTGCTGTAACCCGATGGATAGGGTCCTGCGAACTTGGCGTTATTATCTGATAACTAGAGGCACGATTATTTCCCGTATTGATAGAGACACTGGAAAATCGCGAAAATGTTTAAGTTAGTCTCCAATAAACTTTGGGACAAATCACACACACTTTGTGTTCAAGCTGTACAGTTCTATCTGGGATTGTTGAAGAGAGAAACAATGCTTCAAATAAACCGTAGCCAATGTCGATGCGATACATTCAGTGTTATATACAGCATGTTGGAGCCTAGCAAATAGTCAACTTTTCCCGCGATTTTTCAGTGTCTCTACGTATTGATTCTAGGTCAGGTTGAGCACCAATGACGTTTACTTCACTCCTTCTGTGAATAGACGATAGTTGTTTTAACACACATTTGACGACTACAAGCCAGTTATAAACACGGAGACAAGTCGTGGGGATATCACGTGCTACACGTTTGTACTGTCAGAAGCCAATGTATATTCGGCTTCAGCCGGTACACGTATAGAACTGAGAAGTCTAGGCTGTTGCCAGATGAATACGTGAAATACTCGTGCCTCTATCAATCTTAGAAGTGCCAGTGAAGTATAAATTCTTGAAGTTCAACCTGACATCTCTTGCGTTTCATTTAACGTTTGCTTTTTAAGACAGTATTTACAAATCACGTAGCTAACTCATATTACACATAGCAACTCTCATACATATTATGATGAACCTTTTATTGACATATTATTCTATTTATATTGACTTTATTCATGCCACTCCTGATTGGCTCTCTCGCAGTGGGCGTGGCTTCTCATGGCCTCGCTGTTGCCTCAAGAGGACATGGAGGAAGGTACGTAGAGGGGGGGGGGAGGTGCCAAGACATGTGGCAGCGTCTAGTTTTTTTATAACAAGTGTCCGTCAAACATGCAAAATTCGCGTTATCATTTGGTAGCAGGCTAAACTTAACTTTCCTATACATAACAGAGCATAATCTGCGATTCAATAGGCCACGAACTTTTATGTGTTGTCATTTACGTGTGTTGCGTCTTTACAGAGATTGGCCTCTCTACCGTGGAAGCATTCTCCGCGGCAAGTCACGACAATATCGCCCAGCGGGACTGGGCAGCCACTCATGGGTTTTTCCACCCAAATCTGAGTTTTTTCGGTTGCGTCTGGGTTTCTAGGTTTTTTAGTTTCGAATTTGCACAATTCTAGGTTTATTTTCAATTTTCAAAATTTTGTTTCATAATGTGTTTTTTTTTTTGTCGAAATTTGTCGTTTTCCATCAATTCTTGTAACATTCATGTTTTATGCTTGCAGTTAGCAGTGAAATTTACGTTTGTATGACTGCATGCATTTTCTGAAGCCACAATGTAGCGTGTGTTTTGTTTGTCTGCTGATAACTTAAAATCATTGTTGGCAACCGTTGCGGAATTTTGACCTCGCGGCGACATATCGGCCAGCACAATCCGTGAAATACAGATTGTATAACGACTTTTCATAAGCCAGTTAATGAAGTCAGGCGGCGTGGGAATGAGGCATGAATAATGGTCGGCTAAGTATCATATTTACTTATCTCGCTGACATTCCGGCCTGCAATCACATACTTTTGTCCTTACCGATAAATTAGTTACCTATATAGGTATTGAGTTTACAAATATATAACACACACTATTCACGATTTTCTCAGCAACTGGCAACTGAAGCGATATTAGACAAGCCTAAAATGAGCAGTGTTTTCGAAAGTTTTGCATAGTGCGGATATGAAAACATACAATTCTCAGCATGAGCGACTTGAATTCACCGCCAGCAAAAAAGAAGTGGTACAGCCAGAATTTCAAGCAAGAGTGGTTACAAGATAAAGAACTTAAAGATTGGCTCCGTGAGGATACCAGTAATAAAGGTAGTAGCTACTGTATCAGCTGCAATATTTGTTTGAAAAATGAAAACAAGTCTATGCTTTTAGCACACAAAATACCAACAAACACAGAAAAAGTTTTGAAGAGGCCAAGTCAAATGTTAAATTAGATACATTCTTCAAAGTAAAGGAATCATCTGTAGAGCAGAGATCTTATTTGCTGGGTATTTTGCTGAACATCATGTGCCTATTTCTCATGCTGATCATTTGTTTGAAGTTTGCAAAAAAGCCTTTCCTCATAGTTAGTTAGCTGAAAAGGTTTCAATGAAAGAAAAAAAAAAGGTTTCCTACCTCATCCAGGATGGCACTGCATATCACGGGAAGATCGATATTGCAACAGTATGTCAAAATCAGAAATTTTCAGTTAAAATTGATGAAAGTACTGACATTTCTGTGACTCAAATCTTGGCTATTGTTGTGCGATTTTTTGACCTGCATAAATTAGATGTAGTAGATGTACTTTTTTGATACAGTTTCAGTAGAAAATGGAACTACCGAGGGTCTGCATGATGCTCTGAAGTCTTGTCTTAAAAGAATATTCCATTAGGTAATATTGTTGGATTTGGCAGTGACAACTGTTCTACTATGATGGGTGTAAAAAGTGGTTTTCAGACATTAATCAAGTCAGATATCCCGTCAATATTTGTGATGGGATATGTGTGTCTTTCATTTGCTCTGTGCTCCAGTCAAGCAGTCAGGGTGCTGCCTTCTTTTTTTTTTGGAGGCATTCCTAAAATATTTGACATCTTATTTTGCTCGCAGTAGCAAAAGACTGAATGATTTCAAGTTAGTTCAAGATGCTATAAATTCACCACAACATAATATTCCAAAGTTATCTAAAAAAATCTGGCTTTCTCGAGAAAATGTAATCAGCGTCATTTTAAAGCAGTGGGGTGCTTTAACTCATTATTTTCAATCAGAAATAAAGACTGACAAGGTTGATGGGGCCAAAAATATACACGATAGCTTAATTACCCATGGAACAAAACACATGCTGTTATTTTTACAGTATATACTGCACAAAGTAAATACTCTGAATACTGAATTTCAGTCTGAATGTTTCACACTTGATGTTCTTCACTCGAGAATTTCAACAGAATAAAGAGATATTTTAAGTTGTTTTGTTAAAGAAGAAATTATTCTTTCTCATAGTTTAAATGAAATAGATCCCACAGATAAAAGTATTCACAAACCTATCGATAAGTGTTTACCTGGGTGGCAGGGCTATGGCACATTTAGCCAAAGAACCCATTCATGATCTCATTTCTATGAAACAATTTACAACTGATTGTTTGAATTTTCTAGTTGAACTCTGTGTGCAGATTATAAAAATATTTCCTCTCAATGATGACAATACTATTGTAAGCTTGAAAATACTGGATCCAGTAGTAGCAATGGATCTAACTGTTTCACTAGCTTCTATTTGCCATTTAGCATTAAGTTTTCCTATACTCTTCCACTAGAAAACCAACTCGACGAACTGGATGATGAATGGCGATCATTTCGACTATTAAAAGATTTAAACAATGCAAAAACTATTTTAAGTGTTCTGAGAATTATTTATTTAGTCAGTTTGCTGAAGTGCATTTTTTTTACTTGTGTTGGTTTTATAAGTTTTTTCACATTCAGGCAAGATAATTTACTTAATGTTATGCCAATTATGTTTATAAATCCTCATTTGTGCACAAACGTTTTAAAATATTGCATTTTATTAGCATCTGGGTTTTTTCTGGCATGTCTGGGTTTTTTTGGAAGATCGTCTAGGTTTTTCATGAATGTCAGAGTGGCAGCTCTGAGCGGGAGACGTCGAGCGAGCCTATAGTTACTTGGAGTCTAGTCAGGTGTCAGAAAATAACGCGAATTTTGCATGTCTCTACTCATCGCCTCTAGGCACGAAGTACTAAACTAGTGTTCAGTGTTTTCGTAGAAAATTGTTTTTCAACAGGATTTTAAGTGATGACTTTTTTTTCTTTATTTGTGGGAAGTACGTGGTAAAGTCCACTGCAGGTTTCTATGATTTTGTTTTACAATTACGGTTGATATTTTCTCAGCTGAAGCAACGTGAAAGTCATTTTTAGCGGTTTTGAGGAGCTTGGGAACTATGTTTTTAATTAGCGGACACAATTTTGTAAATCATAGGGACACAGTATGACGCGTGTCTTCGTTTCGTTTGCTCTAGATGCGTTGTCTACTGGTTGAGGATGTTGCCGATACAGTTCAGTCGCCCGTGTGAAGGGACAGGTACGAACCTGTGTGATCCATTTCTCTGCGACAGTCGAGCCGCGTCTTTTTGACGCGACTACTAGCGACAGGAATGGAACCGTCGCATCTTTTTGTCGCGGCGACTACAGTGTCGCTCGTCTGCAAGGTTCCATTTAAAATCACGTGTTTCATTACAAGCGACTTTTTAGACGCTCAGACATAAAGTCGCCCGTGTGCAAGACTGGCCAGCTCCCATGGCTGGCCACCGGCGATATTTCTAATCGTCATTCGTGTCGTCACCTCTCATGACTTCCCCTTTATGTTTCAGAACAACAAAGAATATTGTTACAACATTTAGCTGGGAAGGGGATAGTAAATATGACAGAGATGAAAGGTAACAGAGTTTATTAGTTAAAGAAGATACAAGGAAATAACAACAGGGTGGAAGGGTTAGGTTAGGGCGAGACAGGAGATAGGTAAAGTATCGCTCTCCTTCCCTAAACCAACAGGAGACTCACCG
This sequence comes from Medauroidea extradentata, assembly GCA_003012365.1. NCBI lineage: Eukaryota > Metazoa > Arthropoda > Insecta > Phasmatodea > Phasmatidae > Medauroidea > Medauroidea extradentata. Next base: position 33,870 of record PNEQ01050365.1, read on the forward strand.
CTCGTACCGCCGTTGAAGGTAGTTCTCTAGTCAGAGGGTCGCACCCAGACTCGAACCCAGAGTCCCTAGGTGCGGTCGCCGTCCGACCCTGACTCAAGCCGACTGTGACTCTTCCTCTCAGTTGCTAACTCGATGTCTATACCGTTCTTCGCACCCTCACCAGGCCGTCAAAATACTCTCATCTGATTGGCTACCAGCTATGCCCAGGGGCGGAGCAATCCATGCTGCATCCAGGAGCTTTGCAAGGGTGTTGGGTGAGTGTTAAGTCCCATTTGACTCCTCAAGTCATCGGATTCCTGGGACATGCAATCCGTCTGTTTTTGGTGACTTATTAGCCAGCGCCCACTGACCGCCTTTCTGCGACACCGTAACAATATTATCCTTAAGGTACATTTCAGTTTTACAGTTGTTTTAACCATAGTCAGATTTTGGCCTATCACAGTACGATGGCATTTGTTTACTTCAGAACTTCGTGTAATGTGCGAAATATAGCGAGTCACGTAGCTTAGGCTTGCTGTAAAGACAGAATGCACGTACGAAACTGCTAAAGAGTGTTCAACTGCGGTAAAATCATAATGTTATATTTACTTGAAATAGTTTTAGTTTTGTAAACGATACTTGTTTGTACAGTTTCTTCTTTCGAAATAATTGTAACTCTCATAGTTTTCTCATAACGGTGCGTCAAAGTCAAAATTGGAACATTCTGATGCCGTGCAAATAAGGAAAACTAGTTGACTTACGTAAGTGAAATAATTTACAGTGAAATAATATGCCATGCGATACGTAATAAAACATTTTTAAAAATCCCGTGAACAATTTTTGTATTTTTAAAAAATTCCGGATTTTCAACTTTTTTCCAGTACTTTTGCGATTTAAAAAAAAAAATTCAAAATAATACGTTATGGTATTTTAAATGCTTTCATTGCATAGCTCATTGAATGTAATATCACAGTGAACTATTTTATTCAAGTAGGTCAGTTAGTTTTCACTATTTGCATGGCAGCAGAACAAGCAAATTTTGACTTTAGCGCACCGTTATTAGAAAACTATGAAAGCTAAAATTGTTTTTTAAGAGTAAACTGTACTGTAGTATAGTATTGTCTACAAAACTAACACTATTTCATAAAGATATAAAGTTATTATTTTATCGCACTTGAACACTCTTAATGCGCCCGCCTGGTGACCGTGTGTATGTGTGAGTGAGGCACGGCGACAAGGCGATATTGATAGTCTCATCTGGTGCAATATCGCCTGTACTGCAAGACACTGAAACGGCGTACAGTGGTATCGTAGATGACTCGCCGGACTGACTCGGTGGCGACCCCATCTTTTTATTGGTGCAAAGTTTTAAGTAAAGTCCAATACACCTTTCTATCTTAGTTTCACGCGAATTCCACGAGTCATTGATTAGATAATATTATAATAGATTGAAAAAGCCGTTTTAACCATTTTGAGGGGTTCCGAAATGATCTTTCTAATTAATGTGCTATTTTGAATATACCATTACAGCATCATATGAAGTGTTTGTTCTTTTCGTAAATGCACACATTAGAAACATTTTGAGAAGTTTCTTAGAAAAATAGTTCTGCTAGCACACTGCAACTTAACTAACAAACCCGTCCTTCCATTTAGCTAACTGCATTTCTTGGCATTTTAAATTCGCGCCGTTCTGAGCAGGCGCTAATACGTGCAGCGTCGAGTATATTTTTCTAATCATAGTTTGCCAACCTAGCAAGTCCGACCTTTTAGTCAGAGAATAGCATTGTTTCATATCTTAAACTGTCACAGGAGCAGAGGAAAGTAGGGGGGGGGGTGGAGACCTACGCGGAACGGATGAGCCAATCACTACGGAGCATTGTGTTTTTCTGTCGCTAGGTGTTTCTTTTTCCGGCCGGCGGACCAGAGACGAATTTAGAAACGTATGGGGGGAGGGGGGCTGATGTGACTTTAAGGATTGTAAAAAATGCCAGCCATCTCAAACGTGTGGTTGTTTACTGTTACAGAACATAAAAAATAACTTACATACAAGTAGGACACGTTAAATGTACTTGGATCATCATAGTACAAAACTGCAGTTTCCTTGAGGTGACACTGGACATACATCGACTACATAATGTTGAACACAAATTTGAGGGGGGGGGGGGCGACTTCAGCTCGGTAGCCTCCACTGTGGCGGACCGCAGTCGAGTGAAGACGTGTTGGTGTAACTGGCGGCATTAAGTGATGGTTGTGTACCGCGACGTACTGTTGTACTCCAGCTCGCCGTACTGTGGTACAGAGGAGATGTAACCGCGCCTACGCCACACTGCTCTGCGGTTACTTCTCACGTCCTAACAGTGCCAGTGTCGCACTCCCCAGCTGTCGGCCGTCCCGAGAAGCGGTAAGGACTCGAGGTGAAGGATGAGTGAGTGAGATTTTGGTCAACGCTTAACATCGAACAATAGTACACGACATGTAGCTCATCTGTGCTAGGGAGAGACCTATTGTTCCCCGACTTCCTGGAGAATGAATGAGTTGAATGACGACGGAACAACACGCGTTTATTGAAAGTAACCACGTGACTTGGGTAGGTTTGCTAGTCACGTGACCTGGTGTTCGGCTAAATATTTGCGCGTCGACGAGCGTCTTTCGTCTACAAATTTTACCCTACTTGTGCTTACCTCGTGACTTTTTGTACGCCTAACGTAATACGAGAATGTCACTGTCATACGCCTGTGACCTATGCAACATATATTACACGCATGTTCGCACCGTATCGCCTTCCAGGCGGGGTAGTCTTACGCCGCAACTTTACTTAGAATCCTGCTTTAATAATATTTTTCAAGGGATCAGTGAGAAAAAAGTACCAATATTTTGACATCAATTACACAAAAGTAACTTCCAGTTTCACAGTTTATGTCCAGTGAGTCAGCGGTATTGTAGTTAATGTGCCATCAGAAACATGATTCATATAGTAGCCTATACATTGTTTGTATAATAAAAACTTTCCCACTTGTCTCCTGTAGGTTAATGATAGTCATCTTAAGAGCAATCACTAATATTAGGCTTATATTACGTTTCCTCAAACACAAGCTTGTTTTCTGTAATTGCCCTTTTCCACATCTAAAATAATACTGTTAAAAACAATTTTGCCTAAGTTATGGTTATTATCTGTGTAAACAAAAAGTGTTGTAACAGCAGGGAATGAAAGTGTTGTGTTTTGCCTAAAAATGGTGGAATTTCAAAAAAATTATGTTATATGCACGAATGTTATTACAGGGTTTCTTCAGCATATAAAAAATTCTAAAAAGGAACCCGGCGTACATTGGATTTTTAAAAATGTTTTCATGTAATAATGTATATTTACGAAAACACACAAAACTGTCTTAACAATCATTCATATTAGACAGAGAAAAAGTAATAAAAAACATTGGATGTTTGATATAGTATCGGCCACGATTACTTACTTGCGTATAGAGACCTGCACATCCCGGAGACGCCCCTAAATTGACGTCGAGTGTCAGGTGTTTAATAATGGCGTACGATATTAACCTTTACACTATAGTCAGTCCAGAGAAGTTATAAAGGATGTGATTAGTTTTTACATAAGGAAAATGTATGCGGACGATTTACTTAGCTGTCCGACGTGGCCATGCCTATAAACGCACATCACACGAGTTAAGTGGCTTGCGCATAGAGGTAACAGCTTTTTACATTCGTCGGTGTCAGATTTTTCATATATCGCTGAGCACTTCCGTTATTTCAGCTGTGTGGCAATGTCCTAAAACCAGGTACACATTACCCTTAATTCTCTACTCAATTACTTATTTATTTCTGTTCGTAAACATCGATAGTGATTTTATATCAGAATTATGTAGCAAAATGTATGTATTAGGTACACACTATCACTGTTTACTAACAACTTACGGTACATAAAGAAGAAAAATATGTTTGTGTTGTTGGTTGCTACAGTCCATAAAGTATTACTGTAGAATTCCCGAAAACTATTTCACAAACAAGACACGCATCTGATTCCCAAATACGTTAAACTATCTTGTATTAGTTACGTTCTGATAACTTCGGCAGTTGTGGGTAAGAATTTTATTTCTGTTCATATCAATTTGGCAACCTTGCCTTCGTACTTCGCATGCGCCGTGGCACTGCTCATGCGCGTGTACACACACTACGATGACAAATAGGACGGGCTCTATCTGTGAAATTAAGTACGCAATTGTGTCTGGAACCAGCGTAGTTAGGGTTAACGCTGTCGCAGTGCTAATTGCGCAGAATTTGGTACGCAATTCGATGTAAGTTTATTCAAGCCAATTTGCGAAAATTATACAATAGCAATCCTAGACAATAGTTTTAGCCAACGTTTTAAACAGAATTGTTTCCAGACGAACTTCTGAGGCACAATCTCTGACGCCGGAACCAGGTGCATTTAACTGCGGCGCAAGAGATCACGCGTAACGAATTAGTAATTCTGGATAAATATTTCATCATAAAGTTGGCAAATCCAAATACTATTATCTAGGATTGTCATTGAGTATTTTCTCCACGTTGGCTTCGAAAAAGCGTGGAAATCAATTGATGATTTCAGCGTTTATTTATCTACACGCACTCTTAAGAAAAGCTACTGTACCAGAAGTGTTGTATGCAGTGTTATCAGAGCAAACATCACAAAATCTAGACACGACACCTGAATTCCATAGTGATTTCAATACGTAGTGAAAATATCAACTACCAAATGAACATGTCCTCGTTTCCGATACATGGGACGGTGACAACTCCAATATTTTGCGCAAAGTGTAACATTTAAAATGTTATCGACACATTTTAAGGGGTATTGATCCCTACTACCTTGGATTTATCTGTTTCTTCTCTATAACTTCTGTTCCAGTCGATGTATTGCTTTATTTACGGGAGCGACTACAGAGGCCGCAACATTAACAGAAACAATGCCATATGGATTCCAAAAAGTGAATGAAACAATATACTATGCCTGGTCAGCGTGAAAAAAGTAAAACAATGTGTCTGTTCCCTGATGTACCAGAAAAACCGTAAAATCGATCTGGCAGGGATCGATCCGCCTTAAATTACAATTTTAATTCGTGAATGGCCAATTATAGTGTAGTACACACATAATTCCCAGACTGTTTATTTTATTTATTATTATGTTTTATTGGGCATTCTACAAAAATTCGACACAGGTCGTATGAACGGTGAACATCGGCCACAGTTCGTAGGAACATACCAGACGTAGCGACGTGGTCGTCCAGCTGTTGCCGCCAATGTTTGCGCAGGCACTGGTCCAAGGTCGCTGCTCGGTGGAAGGAGGTCCCCCTCACCCCCCCCCCCTCAATCAGCCCAGCATGCGGCTGGCTGTACTTATCCAGCCCCAGCTGGACCATGTAGTTGGACCACACAAGGTCCCGCCTACAGTTGCGTGCCTCGCCTATTCATTTCAGACCGTACCCAGGTTATGTAGGATTATCCTTTCTGTGGTCTTTTTCTGCACATTTCTAAACTTTGTCCACTTTATTTAATACTTACAGTTTTGATTTATGTACCACGCCGTATTTAAGAGTTATATACAGCAGGCGCTAGATGCCGCATTGAAGGTACGGGAACAGTGGACCAATAATGTCTAAGACTGGCTCGTGCGTCAACAACAGCAGTATCGCCTTTATGCGCGGGACGCGAAAACGTTGGCTTTTTCAGTGGTGGCTCGTGGATTGTTGCCAGGTAGGGCTGCAGTTGTCAAGAGCTGTACAGGGTTGTGCGCTGGTTGACTCTACAGCCACTGACACGCTGATGTGCAGGTGCCCCTTACTGCTGAGTGGTCACAACACATCTAGTAGCCGGCAAATATTTCATGGTCGTTGGTCTACGGCGCGTTCATCAAGAGTGTACAGGTCGACTATCTGCAGCCCCACCTGGCAGCTACCCACGAGCCGCCACTGGACTTTTTCAACCGTTGACCCTCCTTTTTTTACTTACGGAAAGTGCGAGCCACGGCCCTAAGTGTTTGTGAGGCCCCGGACATTGGCTCTTCGCGCACACGCACACACTTGCAGGGTACTCCTGAATAACGTTTAAAGCTCTGGGTGAACGTATTTCGCGCGTTCGAGCTCTAGAAGTGTGGAGGCGGTAAGGGCGAGACAGCACGCACATCTCGCCTCTACCAAGCCTCTAGGCGCAAGTCTCCGACCTGATGTGCTGTCTTCTTGCCGACAACGTGCCAGTATGAGACTTACAGTGATGGACCTTATCACTTTATTACGCAGTTTTAAATATAATGGCGTATTACACACACCTAGACATTTTTTTTAGATTCTGCGACAAAATTTTCATGCCTAAAAAAAGACCACAAAACGGCCATCTTCGTCATTTTCGGTCGCTAGAAAATGTTAGTAGATAACTTGAAATGGGCACACACACGTGTAACGTACTTTAAATGCTATTCCTAAATAGACGTCACTCATGAGCGATGAACAGTTCTGGAATAATATTGTACCAACCAAACTACTGCACACCGCTCGGCGGTCTGAGCAGGCGGGCGCCTTAAGGGCGGACTCCATCCCTTCGCAGGCAGTAGAGCTGGATAGGGATTTCAATGTTAAACTAAATTGGCGGTATCTCAGTTAGTTTTAAAGATATCATCTTCGAATAAGGGCCACATTGTAGAATTCGTAGTCTACAATATTGCTATTGAGCAAAATCGTGCAATTTAAAGTTCTAACTGTTTTTTAAGGTGAAATCAAACCTTTAAATGCTCACAGAATGCAGGCTATTAGTTATATCCCTTGACTCGTTCAATCACACTAAAGTTCGAGCTCAGCTGTTTAATAAAGTCCGCGGCGAGGTTGTTCTAGCTCTTAAAACAAAGGAGCTAGGCCTGATTTTGCACTTATGCGTGGTCCGACATACAACGTGTAACCCGGGCTAGCGGACATGCTGCTGAAGCGAGGGAGTGGAAGGAGGGAACGTTGCCTGCCACCTCGTCCCTCCTCCGCTGGCAAGCGGTCAGAGTAGCTGAAGGGGGGCAGCAAGGGGGAGCAGGTTG
>PNEQ01050366.1:0-40925 GCA_003012365.1 Medauroidea extradentata
AAAGTAGAGCAGGAGGAGTGGGAATTGCATCAGGAGGAAGGAAGAGGAAAGGGGGAAAAGGCACATCACCCTGAATTAGCGTTCATGACTACCGGAGTAGGCGGCGCGAAATTCAAGCAGAGCGGAGACACAGACGAAACAAAATTTTAAGTTCATATCTAAGGTACAATTTAAGGAGGACGAGCTGAGAGTCAGCTCAGTCTAAACTGTTAATCAGTATAATTCTAGTATCTTAAAGTTAGCTATAACAATTTGAAAGTGGTTAATTCGATTGATCACAAAAGAAAATGCTATAAACTTGAAAAACACTGCAGCTTCACGACTCATTGTTTGTGCTGCGGCCCTGCGGTGCACGACGTAACTATTCCTATACAAATAACACTCTCCCTCCCATGGAAGCACTCGTAGCTCAGTTGGTTGAGCGACCGACTTGGATACGAGGGGTTTTGGGTTCGATTCCCAGGTCTGGCTGGGTGTAAAATTTGTGTTTATCCGTTAGCGTCTTTTCAATTGTCAGAGTCACCAAATACTGTCACAACTGGGGAATTGTCAAATACTAAAGCTGTAAAGGGGGGATGTTTGTCTCGTTGGCGATGTTGTGACCTCGCCAAGGAGCCTAACATTTATTTACTTAAAAAAAAAAAAGTTGGTTAGGTCATGCGTTGCAGGTGATAAGTGAAGGGATAATGGATCAAATCCCGGCGCGGGCACACTTTTTTTTTCATGCTTTTAAAATTTTAGAAATTTTCCAAGTTTATAAAATATAATCTTTTTAGTTCTTAAAATATTGTATGCGCATTTAATATGTCCAACGAAATATTTTTATGGCCAACTAAATATTTAGTACTCCTAACAAAATTCAGCTATTTGCCTCAAACAAATCGAGCGAACAAAATAATTTGGTACAAGCAAACAAATATTTCGTTGCCCCTCTGTAAACAAATGATTTGGTTGATTCAAACAAATTTTGTTTGCATCAACAAAATTTTTTTCTCAGTGCAGAAGATATATAAAATTTAGAAGATAAACTGTTTTCAATTTTAACTAGAAAATTTCTTGACTGTAATTCTAGCCCTTATCTAAGCCAAAAGAAGAAAATTTATTTAGAATTATAGAATGTTGACAACTATCAAAATCTTTACTAAAATCAAAATAGATAACATCACTCTGTAATCTGGAGGTAATATCAGTATGGATTTTAGTGTTGAAGTGAAATAAATTAGTAGTAGTTGTTCTGCCAGCAATGAAACCGCGTTGTCTATCAGAGATGTAATTATTTAAGTGAAAGAAAAGGTGTTTATGAATTATTTTTTTAAAAATCTAAGAAAAAGGGCTAAGTAATGTTATTGGCCTGTAGTTAGAAGGGTGACATTTATCACCCTTCTTAAATATGGGTACAACAATAGCAATTTTCCAACAATCAGGAAAAATTCATGTGGATAGACTGGTATTAAATATGTCCAATATAGCCAATTATAGGAGCAAAAATAGCATAATATCATTTCATTATAAAGCTAGGGATCGTATCATAACACAGACTTGCTTGATTTTAAACACTTAATTGCCCACGAAACCAAACTTGTGTCTACAAAAGGTATGGATAGATGCAGTTTTGATGCATCATTATCTGCCATAAACTTGCAATTATTTTTAGATTTCGCAAACCCTTCAGAAAAACGTTTGCCAAAATGGTTTACAACAAGGAATGGTTCAAAAATAATTTTTCCCTCTACACTTAGATTAATGTTTTCTTTGAAACCATTTTTCATAAGTTTAACAAAGTTCCAATATTTCTTTGGATCAGAATTAAGTTCGTTGTTGACAGATCTAAACCAACTCAGCTTACAATTTTTTATTTTTGTTTTGACTAGTTTCCGTAAATTGGAAGAAGCGATTATAGTTATGTCTTGTTTGGTTTCTTTTGTATAATGTATGTATGCGTACTTTAGATTCAATAAGTCTAATTAGTTCTTTAGTAATCAATACAGGTTATTTATTATTTTTGCATGTCCTAGTAGGTATAAAGTAATTAATGACATTTAGGAAACCAACTTAATAAAATTATATTGTTAAGAGGAGGAACCATCTAAACCAAGGCTTGTATTTCTTCCCCAAGTGAGTTCCACCACACAGCTGACATTCGACGGCGGAAATACGCAGTTTCTGCACGACCTTGGACGGTTTTCGGTGAGAAAGAAGAAAAAAGCAATGGAAAGGTAACTATTGTATAACATTGCGAGGACCCCCTGCAGAGCCCCCCTGTGAGATAATCCCTCCATGGAATGACTGCAGTGTTACCAACATCGCGAAGCCTCCGCTCCACTGGTCTGCAGCAGGCGTATCACATCACACCGATCTCACAGCTCTAAACTTCACAACGAAGCTACTGAGTCGTGTGAGCCGAGTACACAGCCGATGATACTGTCACAGTCAACATTCAATCTTGCGATTCGACGGGTAACAATTTTGTTATTTGAATAAAAGTCGTGGATAATTTATTTTATCGATATAAACAGGAATATTTTTCAATTCATTGACCAGCAGGCTAGAATTTTCTGTTCTATGTATCCTCAAGATTCTACGAAATAGTGTCTCACTGTCATCCAGTGTTGGAAAAAAATAATCGCCTCCGAATAGGCATTACTTTCTACAGTATTTTCTAAAGGCCCTTTCGCAAGACACATTTTGCTTGATTTTTCTTTAAAATTTATTGAATTCAATTTCTTGAATGACATGAATTTCGTCAAAGATTTTCGTTTCGAACTTGTTTAGAATTTTCTTGAATCAAAACATTTAAGAATAGAAAAGAGGTTTTCTTAACATTATTGATTCAGATAACATAATTATTGTATTTTGTATGCAAGATATACAATATTTAAAATAACTACGAGCTTTACTTATTTAGAACAGTATATACAAATATAATAAGAAATAATGTATTGGCTAAACCAAGTATTTTTGTGTCGTACAGGGTTAGTAGACAATAATAAAATAGCTTCATTATTAATTTAGTCCGTCATTTGTTCATAAATTGTGTTATAACTCTTCAAGTGGTACCTTCAATGTTTATTTAATCGTATTTGTTGACTCGTCGTTGTAGTCAATAAATTGCATTCAAAGACTTGATTTCAATAAATATTTGATCGTGTGAAATGGCCTTTAGACGGTTTGTTTATCGGCATGTATACCATTGTATGGCTAGTTTCATCTCTGACCTGCTAGGAAGGAACATTTTCTTTGTTCCGAAGCTTATTTACAGAAAATTGTTTCCCATACATGAATTGTAGCGTTCCTATACATTTATAGGAACAATCAAATTTATTCTGGTATTACCAGACAGTATAGTAACAATGTCTAACATTTGCTCACATTACAAGCAGAAGTATAAGTGTCGTATACTGTGTGCGTGTGTGTGGGTTAATAACGCCCATGAGTATTTACGAAGTTTTTTTGAAGTGATACGACACATCGATCTTCATGTTATATGTATCTTACCTTCAATGGTAATGAAGTTTCGCTGTCATGTTGTTGTTTGGTGATTAGAAATGGATTTTTGTAAGAATATTCGTTAAATACAAATAGTGAAATAATAATTTTCTGACATTTTTATTAATATTTTAATATAAGTTCAACCACAAGAAACATATATTTAACTTAGTTTTCATGCGATTCCGTTAACTGAGTACGATATATAAGTTTAGATATTGCAGTTTAAAATTATCTGCTGTGGCTTTAATGACTTAGATGCTACTAATACCTTAAAAGGACCCAATGACGCTATAGGCATTTTATTCCTCCTCAGCTTAACTGAATACGTAAATTATCACTGGCTCTAAGATACGATAGCATTTCGTAAGAACTACGCGTGATATTACGGAGTCCTCGTGAGGTACTTGGAGATGTGTAGCGACACACTATTAACTTTGGTTATTCCAGAGTGGATCTGAAATACTATGATCCAAACACAAACGTAGCAAGAATATAGCTTCATACGTTTGAATTCAAGCTTGCGTTAAAAATTAATTCATACAATTTTGCAGCCTTAACTTACGTAATAGACGTAATGTCATTTTAATATTTTATTTATTGTACGCGCATTTCAGTAGTGGATACTTGCGTGTTGAATACGTGCGTGTAAACATTTAAAAAACCTTATTTGTTGCAAAATTACTGATTTTTAATAGAGAAACTTGAATATTTTTTTATTTGTAAAATGTGATTTATGAAGAGTCAGTAACAAATAAAGCTTTAAATTTCGACAAAAAATAAGGTCCCTGGTAATTGGTTTGCAAACCATCTAAACAAAATAAAATCATAGATATTTTCATAACGTCAGAGAATATTCACACATACAAGCTCTTTGTAAATGCTGCATAAGACTCAGGTAGCACATATCTTCCAAACTAAAATGTTGTAAGACAAGACTTTAATTTATTTTGGATGACGCACAAGTTAGGTGAAATTTAATTTCACATAGGGTGTTTTGTGTCCGTTTTCTGGCGATAAACATATTGTGTGTACATCTAGCGGTTCAAAAAAATTTTAACGTGTGAAGCCACAATAACATTTATTTTTTTCGGTTACCACACTTGCTTTGGGTGACTTGAAAAATAATTAATTTTATCGTAAACAGGCTGTAACAAACAATACAGTGCTTAAATATCGTATGAGGAGGACACACGAGAACAATTGTATCGTATCCTGGATGCAGACTTGCTTTTGGAAGCCCGTAGACACCATCTTGCTCCGATAAATGATGTGGAATTAAACCTTACAATGGTGAAGCGTCAGAATTGCGGGGGGGGGGGGGGAGGGCAGATCTCCGAGAAAACCCACCGACTAGCAGAATCATCCGACATGATTCCCCCATGCGATAATAAGGGCCCCTACCCCCCAAAATTCGAGCCCAGATCACCTTGGTAGCCCCTGCGCCAACTGCTACCCCCAACACAGTAATAGAAAGCTGCTATCTATGTCGTGAATGTACAAGTGTATTTGTTATATAATGACGGGTGTTCAAGTAGGGAAAAAAAGTAATTTTGTATTCGTATGAAATAGTGTTAGTTTTGCAAACGTTACTTGGCAGTACATTTTCCTCTTACAAAAACAATTAGCTCAACAAGTTTTCTCATAATGGCACTTCAAAGTCAAATTTCGCACGTTTTATTTCTTATAACCGCAAAAACTAATGAACATAAATAAATTTTAAAAAATCATTCTGAAACTACGTTTCACGAGCTACCGCTTGACATGTTTTAAAATCCGTTACACAATATTTTTGTAATATATTTTTTTCTATTAATTTTGTTTCTTTTATCTATTTTTTTAAATAAAAAACAGCCAACCGTGGCCCTTAAATAAACTAGTACTATATACTTCGTACTGAGAGAGATTAGACGTATTAGTAACATAACAATGTTTACATTAACAAGTGGTAGAATTATGGTAATTGGCTGAACATAAAAAATAGTAGGTCCTTAAAAAGTGCCTACGTCATCTAGGCATATATAGTCGGGAGAGGGGGGTAGGTTGGAGGTTTGGAACCAATGGTGGTTTGAAGGTGAGGGGGTTGACCTTACGTGTATAGTTTATCTGTAAAATATTAAAAAATTTTAATGTGGTATATTCAATTTTTTTGTTTAGGAAATGTCTTAAATAGCACAGTTTTGAACCTGAAAAACTTAAAAATTCCGGGGATGGTCCCCGGACCCTCTAACCCTTCTTCGATTCAGGATGTGGACGTAGCTACTTTTTGGGAAAGTCCCCCAGCCCCCACCCTTTTTCCCAAAAAAATATAAAGCTGGATCCGAAACTGTTTGGAACTGTTATTTTACAGAAAATGTAATATATAAGTTTGGTACTCCTCGATACTAACATAGTAATAACAAATATTATAACGTTGCAATCACACACTGTATTATTAATAGTAATATTGTCAAAAGTCTATGAGGAACGGAATGCTAGAATTTGTACATTTAAGAAAACCACCCCTTCCTCTCTAGAATACCAATTGGAAGGCTCGTGTTTTACCGTGAAGGACCTACTCTAGAGGGTGATTTTTTATAATGGTCGCAGGAACGTAGGAGGGGCGCCGAAATAAAATCAGCGGCGCGGAATAACACGGGGACGACGTGTAAATAATGACCGGCCTTGAGGGTTCGGTGCGGGCATGTGGGCCGGGTAACCTGATAAACCCTGTGTTCCCCCGAGGAAACTGAAAAGGTTCGGGCGTTGTTCTCGGGTAACGCGAGTAGAGCACCGTCGAGCAGGCCTGCCACTCCAGTGCCAAAACAGCTGATCCGAGAAAAAAAGGGAAAGTGTCACCCGTCAACAACTCTTCAATCCGCACTTTTTATCCCCAGCCTCCTGAAGTCCTTTTTATAACCCTCTCGTCAATATTTTGGGTTTTTGTTATGTGGCAGGGACGAGGGAAAGGTAACCTAAAAAAATGCAGCTCTTCACCACAAATAAAATAAATAAATAAAAAAGCGGGAGAATACTCACTCACTAGCCAGCCGAATTCTTCTCGTCTGTTTTGGTGCTAATACTGTTTATTCCTGATTTGCTGTGCCTTCTTTAGCGCACCTCCTTTTTACTCTGTCCATTCTGTTACTACCGGGACGCTATAAATTTAATGGTTTACCATTTTACTTACGCTACCTATTATTATTTCAACACATTTTCAATAACAACTACTGTTCTTTGTATTATTAATCACATTTTTGTGCGCGTTGTTAGTTATTTGTTCAATACTTTTTCTATCTCTGATACCCAATTTTCCTTTCGAAATTATAGCCCATATAATATTTATATACATAAATATCGCATGGAGAGGGTACCCAAGAGCAGGGTATCGTACCTCGAGCGCAGTTTTTTTACAAGACGTACTTAGGCATCTGCATATCCTAATGGATGATATGAAATTGAGTCCTACAATGCAGAAGTGACGGAATGAGAAAGACGGTGGGAACGGGAGATCATTGAGAATACCCGCCGGCCAACGGCAATGTCAGACACATTTTCCACGTGCGAAAAATCCGGGGATCGAACCCGGATCGCCTAGGTGGGAGCAGAGTGATCTGGCCACTCGGACACCGCGGCCCCTGATATTTATATAAAAATATAGCGAAGTAACAATACATACGTTGCCTGTTTATGATTCTCGATCGGATGCCAAGCTGCCAAATAGTTGGCCAACAGCTGTAAGAGCTTCGCGTCCTACTGGTGTTCCTAAAGTGGCAGCATCTTACTAGCCGGGGTCCGCGGTGGCCGAGGGGTCAGACCTCTCGCCTCCCACCAAGGCGATCCGGGTTGGATTCCCGGCGGGGCCGGTCCCCGGATTTTCGCATGGGGGAATCGTGCCGGACGATGCCGCTGGTCAGCGGGTCTTCTCGGGGATCTCCCGTTTCCGTGCTAAAGACCTCGATATTAAGCCATGACCAAAACCTCTTCACACATCTTATTAGCCACATAATGCCCATAACTGACCCAGATGTGTTCGAACAAGACTGGCATATCACAAGACTCAATAATATATCTGTTATGTGTTGCCATAGTTGTACTTCAGCTGGTTAAGCTTTTCATAGACCATTTTTGTTTCACAGATTCTTTACCATCCAGTTGCATGTCCACCAACGTGCCTTAGAAGGCATACCAAAAGTTATGCTACCTGCAGTTTACCACAAGTTTTCTAAGCCAGCAGCCAACCAACAGTGTCATCTGTAAAACCACAGACGGCCACCTGTGTTTTGCTACATGGGTAGTATTCAGGGTGAGTTGTGAATCCCGCCTGTAAACTCCGTCATGTTAATCCTTACCAAAATATGAGTTCCACTTTTCCACTTAGTAAACTGTTGAGATGAATAAACTTCTTCAAAATACATCTTATTATAAAGTCACTAAGTTCACTGCTTCATGTGTTGGCCATTGCCTACCCTTCCTGCCCATCAGGCAATGCATATTTTTTAATGTTCCTCAAAAGTGGTTTGCTTTACCTGAGAATGTTGTATTAAGACGACAATTTTTTTTATTTGCTGTAGACAGTCTGACTCTTGATACATTTTAACAAATCACATCGTTGTGTTAAAAATGACATGCAAAATAAAAGTTGTAATGATAATACCAATCGCTATTTTAGATGCGTGTGATCTGCGACAATAAAAGTAAAACTTATTTTATTCTCAATTTCAACTACGTACTCTTCGCATATTTTCGAAAGAATTATTTTTTAAGTTTATTGGTAAGCTCACTTTATATATTTACGCTCCTTTCTTAAAAAAAAAAAAACCTTTCAAAAACTATGATTCTTGTCCTTGTCCAGACTTTTATTTTAAAAGAACCTTCCAGCTGACATTTTCGGTCCATTGATTACAGTCCAATCAACAATGACCATTTTCGTATCTACGTTTTCAGTTACTGTATTAATTTTCTAATTTTAGTTTTAATTTTTATTTCTATTTTCCTTATAAACTGTATTACTGTCGTTACCATTTTCACAAAATTGGTAGTCTACTACTGGTAGCCAATGTTCTTAACTTTACCACGCTAGATCGGATTCGATAATGTGTTTTAATAAAATAAACTAATATAATTAAAATTCTTACACTATGCTAATATAGGTACTCTGAACCTAAAATTTAGCAATAATTTTCTTTACCACAAATTGCTATTTTAAAATTTTCAACATCGAACTTTCTACTTGCAACCAATGATCGTATTGCAATACTTCCAGTTTAACCTTTCCTTCAATCTGACGCAGGAATGTACCGTCCACTGTCTTTCTCCAACACTCCCGCCGCCTACCTCTTCTCGCCGATTCACCGCTACCCATTCTCTGAGTGCTCCGCTGCTTCCGGATCGCTTCCTTGCCGCTCCATCTCCAGTCATCGCGTTGCTGTCGTCGTATCCATCACTATCGTCGCCAAAAGTCCCTTCACTGCCACCCCCGCGCCGGTTAATGTGTAGTTACCTCAAAATCCTGGATTTTGTTAACATCTAATGTATAAAATTCTAGTGTCACAGTGTTTGTTTCCATACTCCTCTGAAACGGCTTAACCGATTTCAATTAAATTTTGTATATACATTCGGTAGGTCTGCGAATAGGTTTTTATTTATTTTTTATACTCCTAAGTGCTATTGTTTAGTAAATATTTTTAATTTATTTATGTGACAAAACAACGTTTGTCGGGGCAGCTAGTTGTTCTATCAAAAACATAGCCAAGTCATTCATTATAAAATCACTTAACGGTTACGCATATGTCAAATGTATTTTTTATCATTGTGATATGTAGGATCGTAATAAGTGAATACCTAATTGTTTATTGATTTCAGTCTCAAATTATAAATTAATAACAACTATAAGAACAGCTTAATTTTCAAAAATGTATAAGTGCTTATGCGTGTTGTGATTGGCTCCGGATCTCAAAATTTAGTCATACAAATTAGTTACGAGAATACAAGTTCGAATATATTATAGCTAAATTAACCCCTTAAACATAAATTATTGTTTTTTTCAGCCGTCACCCGTTACAATGTTAACCCGAGCGACAATATCCGGATACCGCTTCGCTACCCCAGTTAAGGCCATGCTCTAGAGTTTCAGCTGTTTTTGCGATAATAATATTTTTTTTTTACTTAAACGAGAGCATATTTCAAAAATCTGTTAGGTAATTTGGTTTAGTTGGTTTTTTTCAGAGATAGGTTATTTTTTTTTTTCAAAGCAAGAAATGGTACGGTTTCGACTAAAAAGTCAACTAACCAGAATTTTGTTTTTACGTACTTAGCTAAAAGCGTAGTATTTACTGCGTTAAAAAAATAAACCAACATAGTAAAGACGATTTTAAACAAATCTGACATACATGTTTTTGATATCTGCTCTCGTTTAGAAGCAAATAAAACTAATAGTGACTAAAAGTATAAACAAGAGAGCATCGCCTTAAGAGGAGTCCTCGACTGGCGCATGGACGACGTTGCAGCGTGTCACGCGCATACATTTTTACGCCAAACCGCTTAAGTTATTCATATTATGTTTACCTACGAAAAGAACACACACTTGAAACCATGCTTCTATTTTTTCACAGCACGCTTGTTAGAAACATGATATTCGGGCCTCTCAAAATGGCTAAAAACGGGTTTTTTAGACGGTTGTTACTCCGAAACTATTACCTGAATTCGTAAAATACAAAACGAGGAGCATGCGTTGGTCTTTACTTCAAACTATCAAAAAATAAAATATTGGGGTCACCGCTTAAAGTCTCATAGTAAAAAGACTACAACGGAAACCTTGCACGCCAGTTTGGCGCGCTGCGAATAGAGGCGATATGCTTCTCGTCAAGCGTGGGACACTGACTCTTGTCGCTACGCTGTTCCCACGCGTCAAAGGTGGAAATTTGACACCGCGAAGGACTCTTCTTAAATACAGAAGCTTCACGTAGAGGCTTACAGGTGTCGGCCTAGGTTCAGCAACAGTCTTCGAGTCCCACGCAGAGACTTCCAAACTATACGAGTTTACTACACGTGCGAGAATTACACGAATATATCAGACAGCAGTCTATATTTCGCAGGCCACAATTCGATTATCCATTGACTTCTTATCTTTTAATGGCACGGTCTACAGCAGTTTTTAACGTCATATTTTTATTTTCATATTTGAACCAGTTACGTCTCATTTTAGACATAAATAGTGCTTAGATTTTGATCTTGTAAAATTTTATTTATCTCTCATAGTTTTTGCGTAATGACTAATAAACGTCAAATTTGCATGTTACGGTTTTATGTACGCCACTAAAACCAACCGACATACCATACTAAAAAAAATTTTCAGTGAATAATGATGTTGTAGGATATAACGTCTTGTACATAAAAAACTATAAATAAAGTTTTTATTTGTATTTAAAAATAAATTTGAATTTTAAATATCAGTTATATATTTTTTAATACAAAATCATTTTTGTTATTGTAGCCTACATCATTATTATGCATTGTTAATGATTTTCAGTTTGGTCTGTCAGTTGGTGTTAATGGTGTTCGTAACATGCGTATTTTGACGTTTATGAGTAATTACGCAAAAAAAAAAATTATGAGAGACATAAAATGTTATTACAGCAAAATTTAGTCACAATTTATGTCTAAAGAGGAAAAAATATATATTTATCTGTTACAAAAATAATAATATGAGGGTGAAAAGTACTGTAGCCGTGTCCTTTAGCAGCCATTTGTATGACCCAGGTTGCATATTATAGCCTCGAGAAATTTTTCCATGACTATTACTGTCTTGCAGCCATAATCCAATCACAGGAGTGATAGAGTTGTATACGTTTTTGGTGTGAAATCTTTGAAATTCACATACCTCTAAAGTTGACGTAAATCTCCAAAAAATTCCGCGGGCTTAATGACGTACACGCAAGTCTCTATAGTCCTACCTTCGCTCGTATCTCAGTTGTTTTTTTTTTTTTTATTATTGGAAACTGATTAATTTCAACCATTTATGCGCTTGACCGGAAGGCACATAATTTATTTCCATATCTGTTGGAAACTTGCTATCGGTTCGCACGCTTTCAACGAGTGTGTAAGTCAACTAAACAAGCAATTTCAACACTGGTATTTCGCAAATATTACTTAGGCTGTAATGAATTCGCCAAATTTACAGCCTGTTACACAGAGGAGAATAAAAATTGCAGTCAACCATATATATATATATATATATATATATATATATATATATATATATATATATATATGTTTGTGTATGGCGACACAAGTATTTGAAGGAACAAAATCTTTGTAATCTTACCAATGATTGAAAAGCGTCAAATATTGGTTTTGTTGTTCTAACAAAATTTAAATTTAACTGGACTAAACCCTCTAGTTGAGATAAATACACCAGCGTGGCAAATACATGTTTGGTTGATTGAAATTTCTTCGACGTGTACAAGCATGCACACGGCTGACCCTACCAAATATTTTTCTCCGTGTAATAATTACGGTGTGACTTGTCTAAAGATCAGTTCCATTAAAACATCATCTCCGTGGCAGGAGAGACTGTTTCATCGCCTGGCACCTGCCACCTTGCGACGCTCTGCTGCCGGAGGAAAGAAGTGTTCTTCGGTTTCACCAGATTCTAACGAACTCAATCGGAGCAGAACATTTGATTAAGCGGTGTTTTTTTTTCCTGGCCGCCGGATCACGGAGAGCGTTCCCACAGACGACAGCCGGGACGAGTCGTTAACCAGAAGAGAGTCGTTAGGCGTCTGTTGTGTGTGATCGCTCGAGCATGTCAGAGGAAGCTGGATGGTCCAACGTTGATCTTCACGGCATACTCCCTCTATCTCCCTCCATTCCCATCTTCCATAAAAACATTGTATCCAAGTCTCAGTCATTCAGGCTACCTCCCACGCCTGATCGGTGATGCCTTTCCCATTTCGGACTCGACTTACGCTGATGGATTCCTACATGGACCGATTTCACCACGGGAGGTAAATTACTTAAACTGAGCTTCAAGAAAAAGCAAATTAAAATTATGAGTGAACTCCATCACACCAACAGTTTACACTGAGTAAGGAAGGTAAAGGATGTTTAAATTTTATGGTTTAGCTTCTTTACGGACGGTTTTCAAGAGCTCATCAAAATCGTCATAACATGTCTCCTTACCACTTTTAGACTCACGGTATAGCGGGTCAAGTCGGTACACGATGAGCCATGCTCGGATATTTGAAACATTCGCCCAATGGCTATGAAATAATTAGGGTCACGCTACCTTCAGGCTTATCGCGCATTTCTACATTTCACCATGGTTGACAGTTGCTATCTGTGCTTTAACTGGATAACGCTATACGTTGATGGAGTTTTAAAACTGTACCGCAAACAAGCGGGCAGAGAAATGGGGGAAAAAATAAATAATAATAAGTAACTTTTGCTGGTATGTAATAAGTTTAAACGTGTAAATGGGAATAAATCATAATTAGTTTGTTGTAAAATATGTGTATATATATATATATATATATATATATATATATATATATATATATATATATATATATATATATATATATATATATATATATATATATATATATATATATATATATATCCCTACACTGTGAACAACTTCCTAAAATGTTTAGGAAGTAATAACCTAAACGCAGTATGGGAAAGTTACCATACCTCCGCCTGGTAAATATCCAAACTTTTACAGTTGTTACAATACAAGTTTGGTTACTTTAGTATACAGTTGACTGTTTTATAAAAAAAAAGTTCAGGAGTGCTACCATGGATGTCTGGGAAACAATTCTACCATACCTACTTTCTTAGCGATTCTATACGCACGTGTGGCAAATTTACTAACTATTTTTACAGTATACATATATATAGATTCAGGATGTTCGGGAATGGATGGTTGTAAATCACATAGGTGGTATAGACAACGTGAAAATAAACATTATTTATTGGAGAACATTTGTTTGGAAATATCATCCTGTAAAGGTTCAAGGGCAAACGCAAGTGCGCAAATTTGAATAGCGCCCGCTCCGAGGTGCCACTCTGAATAGTGTCAAAACAATTAAAGACCAAGTAGTTTGTGGTTCATTTAAACATGATAGACAAACTGTCTGTCTGGAATACTACTGTGTTTTGTTTCGTCTCGTCGTCGTTGTGTCGCATGTTGTTTTCTGTTCGTGTTTGATATAATACTGGTTTTGTTTCACTTCATTGGTGTGTGGTATTCTTAGTTTTATTTTGTGGTCAAACATTTTTTCTGTTTGTCCCTTTGCCAAAGCAGACCTCAAACCAGGGTTGTCTGCATTGGTAGTGTATTGAGATTTTCTTTTGATTTTGGTTTTTTGGTTGTATTTATTTTATTTTTATTTCTTGTATGTTTGTCCTTGTTTTTATTTGACACGATTCTATTTGTGGAATGTTATGTGTGTATGTATCCTGTTGACTAAAGCGTACTCTGCTTATTTATGTTTTTCTTTTTTCTTTAGTTTTCTTTCACAGTCGCAATGGAGTATGTCCAAGAAACTAAATCCAGTCAAAACAACCCTTGTCATTATCATGCGAATACATGTGTTCACTACTCTTATTTAAGTCCACGAACAATAATATTTTTCAGAAAAATGAATTATTTCACAAACTCTACACTAGAAATAAAAACACATTCACATACCCTATGAAAATTTAAAATTGGTACAAAAAGGGCCGTACTTCTCCAGTAGTCATATTTTTAACAAACTGCCAAAAAATTTACAATAAATTAATTTTTATTTTCCGTACCTTAAACTCTTCAAAAAGTAATTGAAAGACTCTGTTGACGAACATGCTTTTTACTCAGTTATTAGATCATCATTCAATCATATAGGTACTTATGTAACACAAAGTGCATATGCCACGTCTGTCTCGCTCGCTTTCTTTTTTTTTTTTTTTTTTAGATCTATGAAGACATGGTCCAGCCAAGGACGACTGAACAGTGATACAGAAGTGAAGAATGAAAATAGTTGAATAATAGCATTGTACATATATGTATAACTTAAATTCTATAACATACATATATCACTTGTCCAATATATCTGTACCATTATGTACGGAAAAAAATATCATGTGGATGCAACAAAACAAACTAACAACTCTAGACACTAGTCTTATCTACCCTCTCTGACAGAAAGCGCCACTAGTATAGCGGTGTGGTTTTATCGTTGAAATATACCGTCACGGTACTACTGTCCCTAGCGGCTTCGCCACGAACTAGCTACTTGTGGTTCCAGTCATCGCAATGTTAAATCAATACCATAGTACTAGGTGCGTCAATCAGTCATATGAGGGTCAGTTTTTAAACGCCAATGTCCATACCTGTTCTTCTATGGCCATGGTCCTAAAGCGCAGCGTAAAGAGGATCACACAATTAAAAACTTAACATTAAGGGGGATTGTCAGACAATTTTATCGTATTTTTAGTTTTTGAGCCAAAATATTTATTCAAATTGTACTATCAAAATTTTCGACAAAACACAGGAAATATTCTTGGTAACCTGTTTTACATTAACAATAGATACCTACCTTCATTAATTTGTCGTGCAGAATCATTGCAACATAATTCTTTAAAGTTAACCATTCTCTTGCAATGGTTCTGCATGACATACTAATGAAATGTTCCATTATTATTTACATCGAGCAGTTTACCAAGAATATATCCTATGCTTATTCGAAGGGAAAATTTTGATAGTAAAATTTGAATAAATGTTACGGTTCAAAACTGTAAAAGCAATGCAATTGCCTTACTCTCACCTTTAAGAACTAAGCAGTAGAACTTATATTTTTCCATCGCATTTTTTTAACTAAAGCATACACACTTGAACAATTACTGCATTCAGATTGAGTTCGGCAGCGGATATAGTTCGGTCAATGACAGTAAAGATTGGTGTTTTCCATGACGACGTTTGAAACTCACCAGTTACCGCCATCTTGATTTAATCAACAAAATTCACACAGACTGTTTAATTTTTATCTAAATAAATGTAATCTGCTACTTGATCTAAGTTTTATATGGCAAATACATGCGATGCATCGTTCACACTATTTCGTAGCCTTCGTATTTATCAAGACCGTGGGAAATTTAAAATTCAAGGTGGCTGTACTTACGCAGTAACCTGGCTATTGTGTACGCTAAATATTTTGCGACTTTTGCTGTTTTCTTCTTAAGAGATAATGGACCTGGCGCGTCAGCCATGCTGTAGCGCAGTACGGAAAGTTTTTTTCCACGTATAACCATTAACAATGTTTCAAATGCGTTTACCTACGAAAAGAGGACACACTTCAGACTGTATCCCTATGATTTGAAAATTGCCGTCCGTTAACTAAAAACATGATAAGCAATCTTCTCAAAAGTGCTAAAAAAAAAGGCCTTATTCATGTTGCTGTGGCTGAGAAAATAAACAACCGTAAAATAAAATAAAACGAGGAAAACCTGCTTTGGACTTTACCACAACTTTCATACTTTCCTCAAATAAAATAATTGTGTCATCGCTTGAAGTCCCACTGATAATAATAATAATAATAATAATAATAATAATAATAACAATATCGTCTTCATTTGGCGCAGTTAAGGCAATTTTGCCTTCTCTTACACTGAACCATTCAACTATCTACTACAAACACTGTACATAGCTAATAATTCTGAAATTACAAATTTAACAATATGTACTAAAATATATGTAGGGGAGATTTTTTTAAAAAGTGGGCAATTTAAAAACTGACATGATTCATCAATACAATGCGACCCAGCACTCAAAACCACTGAGTTGAAAGCAAAAGGCATTATAAGTAATAGCAGAAAAACTTTCAATAGTGAAAAAAAAAAAAAAAAAAAAAAAAAAAAAAAAAAAAAAAAAAAAAAAAAAAAAAAAAAAAAAAAACAAGTAGTTGGCAGAGAAAAGAAAAGAAAACCCTGCAAGACCCCTTAATTAATACAACATATAGGCCTAATATAAACAAAATAAATAAGATTACATTTAGCCCACGTTTTCAGTAGAAATAGATTAATCCCTACTTAGGTGCCAGGCACAAGAGACGTAAAACACAATAGACACATTTGATACCCAATGGAACAGAAAAATTGCCAAGAATACGTTAATCCAATTGTGATAGTTTAACATTAAAAGGGGGAAAAAATATTCACATTACATAAAAATTATACAAGAAAAGTAGAAGACAATATAAGAACATGTTTTGCAACGTTTGCCGCAACCTTCGCTGTATTTGCCGCAGCAGAGAACTATGTAAACACTGCAAAAATATTTTGTACAATTGCGTATAAAATCTTGTAAAATAAATGTCAAAATTAGCTGTCTATCAGCAACAACAAGAAGAACGTCACAAATCTGCATAGTATTCGAAACATTTTTTAATATCTGTGAGAAGGAATGTAATCACGATTTATAAACTTGAACCATGTAAAACGGATCTGTTATATTCGTCTTACAGCATTTCACGTTTCCGTGCCTTAAACAAAAAAGAAATAGTCTACTAATGCTTAACGTCTACTTCTTACTACTTTATGTTTTTTTGATTGTGTAAACCCTTTAAAACAGCTTACGCAGGTAACGTCGACTCGCGGGGTGGTGGTATGTCTGGCAACGCGGCGACAAGACACCTGGGTATCCCCGGAACAATGGCTCCGGGCCGGCGAGAGACGTGTTTGCCGGACGACACCACACATACCACGCCTGGCACGTCGGGCCGAGTCGAGCGTCCACGTGTTGTATGTACCACCCCCCGTCCCGCCTCGCCTCGTGACAAATGACAGTCGTGGCGCGCCACCTCGCAGCTGTTGCATTAGGTTAGGGTGTGGGATCCTGCGTGTTTCCCCCCCTCCACCCGCACAACCCCTTCACAGACCAGGGACCTGTCCTTCCGAGCAACAAGGACACAGCATGCTTCTGACATTGGGCGGCTTTTTATGTTTATTTATGTGGGTGGATTGACTCTCGAGGCGCTTACAACAGGTAATAATAATAATAATAATAATAATAATAATAATAATAATAAATAATAATAATAATAATAATAATAATAATAATAATAATAATAATAATAAGTGGTATTTATTTTCAATGTTGCGGAGTTAAGGCATTGCCGCCTTTTCTTACACTTAACCACAAATCAAAGAAATAGATGTCTGATAAAATTGTATACATAAAACACTTTTGATTTTGTTGTACATGGATGCCTTCAGAACATATACCGTGATATTAGAAAGAAAAAAAAAAGAAGAAGAAATGGTAACAGTACGCATGTAAGAAAAAATAAAAACAATTATAACAATAATTTTACGTCGCTATTATCAAATAAACTACATCTAACGTAAAATATTATTGAAATATAAGTGTGTGTGTGTATATATATATATATATATATATATATATATATATATATATACATATATATATACATATATGTATATATATATATACATACGTACACATATATTATATATATGTATTTACATACGCACACATACGTATGTATGTTAGGTAGGTTTGCTCAGCTAATGTTAATTCTACTACAGGTTAGAAAGCAAAATACGAGACAAATATAATTATATTAAACTAGGCTTGGCAAAGACAGAAGTCCATTTCTAATTTTACTGTGCCTATCATAACAAGGTTACTGTGACACAACACTTCTGTGATTAACGGGTAGAACCCCAAGATGCTGAGAGTTAAAAACATCCAATCACTGAACAAGAATCAGAGCTACAGGTGTCCACGTGATGCATTGAGGCAAGTTGGTTCAGAATTATTTTCACCAAAAACCACTGGCTCTAGATGTAGTATAGCAAGGACATGTACTCCGCGAGTGAACATATGCACTATATGTATAGCATTACACATGTGAATGTTTTACAGGTACGTGTACTTTGTGCAGACAGGTATTCCAACAGGCTGGTACATTTTACTAGAATCCACCAACGCTTGCCAAAGACGGGGTCATTTTAGATACTGGCGTCCAATGATGGTAGACCAAGAGAGGTGCATAGCATGCCGCTGGGCGAACGGGTTCTTCGTAATGTAGACGACAATCAACGTGATTGCACAAGACACACTGCTGTACGGGAACGTGTTAGTCACAATACTGTGTGGAGAATTCTGCATGAAAACTCTCTGTACTAATTTCATATACAGTAAGTGCAAGGATTAAATGTGGCGGATGTTGCATCAAGAACAACGTTCTGCCGACGCACGTTACAGTAAGGTGCTGTGTTCATTCAGTTTTCAGCAAATGTCTTACTTACTGATGAGACAGGATTTACATGTGTTGGTATCACCAGTAACTGAACTTACAATAATCCTCATGATGTGCATCAGGATAACCATCAACAGATTTTTTGTCTAAATGTATTGGGTGGAATCATCAATCATCATCTTATAGGATGCTATTTCCTCCTCGTCGTCTGACTGGACAATCATTTCTCCAATTCTCCAAGGACGAGTTGCATCACTTCCATGAAGATGTATGCCTCTGGACTTCATTCAAGGAATTGCACGCAGGTACTCCAGCAACTTCAGTCTCATAGTGCGCCAGTATTTGAATGAATGATTTCCGCGAAGATGGATTGGTCGAGGGGGATTCATAGGTTGGCCATTTTGATCTCCTGATTTAAGTCCCATGGGTTACTTCGTCTGGGAACATGTAAAGTCCTTGGTGTATGCAACATTGATATTCTTCGAGAGAATATGCAACATGGTTTCTACCAAATACGGCGCACTCCAGAGATTTTCAACAGGGCATGCCACAGCATTGAACGCAGGTTTACAGTATGTACTGAAGCAGGGGGAGTACACTTTGAAGAATTCCCGTAATGTTCTTTTCATCACATGTCTAATTACCAATTTGAGTCATGTACCACATTTTGTTATGGTGTGCGACCCCATCTCCATATGCTCTTATATTGTTTCGTAGTATTGGGACTTGAACCCAACACACTAATGTTGTGGCCGTTGAGGTTGGAGTGCAATAAATGTATCGCAATTGCCATGCATATCCAATTAATTTCGTATCTATTGTTTCGCGTATACATGTTATACTGTTACGAATTTACCTATCGCTACGTAACTCTAAAGTACGACCTTTACTGTTTGTACCGATGTTAGGAACACCATCTCCAAAATGATTTAAACAAATATAGATACATCCTATGTTGTTCCGCCAAAGAGTCTTTACGGAAACAAGGTGTTCAAATACCTATTTGCTATATAATGGTATGTTTACAGAATATCTTGTGGCCACTAAAAAAAATTTAGAAACTAAAACTATACGTTTTTGGAATTCCACAAATCAAACATTAAAACATGGCATATTTACACGTTTAATGATATTTTGAGTGCTTTCTGGGAGAAGAGACACTCTTTAATATTCTAAACAAATCCTTTCTTAACTTCTTCACTGCGTGGTTGGGATAACTAAAGAATCTCGTTCCACTTAGTATAGCCTAATACATAAGAAATTATTTGCGAATGATACAGCATTTAACGAACAAGTAAACACATAGACTGTTGGTGATGATACATTATAATTTAAAATTTTCCTCTTAACGTTGCTAAATGGACACATAAATAGCTCGTTTAAAATAATTTAAATTGCCTCCAGAATCCTAAATAAGTTCAGGTTGTACTTAACGAGAAGTATGTAGTATGATGTTGCATTTTTTACAAGCAAAACCTTACAGTGACTCTTTATGGCAGTAAGAGAACTTTTGAAGACTGCGTTGTAATTATAAATACTGCACTTAAATATATTATTCTGGTTTCGAATGTTAAATTTTGATTTGACTGAAATATGCACATGTTTCACCGTTAACCGACTGTAAACACATTGCTAACAGGCCTAACGTTTTTCAGTAAGGATGCCGCAAATCTTTAAAGTGATAAATATGTTTTGATGTTTGTATCACGGTCTCAGAACTACAGGTCTGGACTCTAGCCTATCTGCCAATGACATTGCGTTCAACAATTTAGACTAAAAGGGCTACGAGCATAGTGGTATTGTTTTAACATAGCAGTATGAAGTCGCACTTTTAGAACCCCTAGAGTACGGACTGAGAGGAAGAGGTCTTTACACTGCCTATGTTCTCCAGCAAGAGAAAGTGACCCATTTTTGTCACCGAGCGCTAGTAGTAGTTTGGTGGAATATTTTTCTTGTTTACATCTGTCGGCGTTACAATTTTCGCAATTATTTATATAAAATTATGTTAATATGGTAAGCTGATATAGTAGATATATGTTTCGTGTCCATAAATGCGTTGGCTTGTGTGGAAATGTTTATGTATGTCGTCTGAAAAAAAAGTATTGTGTACTATTGTTTTAGTAAACATATTCGAACAAAATCTATTATTTCCTGCCCTACAAAATATTAGAATCCGTTGCAATGTGTGTCTACATGTAAAAGATTGGAAATCTAAGTTTTATGGTTGAATAAAATGTGTGTTCCAATACAAAATTACATTTCAATTTTTTCTTCTATATAATACACGCAATTCCGAAAACAACATCACATTTTAGGTTAAGGAAAATACAAAACAAGACAAATCTTCCACTAAATTACTACTAGCGCTCGGCGACAAAAAGACAGTCACATTTTATTCCTTAGTGTTAAGACCTCTACATTGATAGACCGTGGTCTGGACACTCGCCTATCTACCAATGTACTTTGCTTGAACCCCTTGTTGTTTGGCTGTAGTTCGTCAAGTTACCGAAAATGTTTTACTTTTAGGCGCTGTAATCCGGACGGTCGGACTCAAACTCCGCCCATTTTTTTTTTTTTTTTCATTGTTAACATTATAAAGTTAATAAAGATTGCTGAAGCCTTTCCTTACATTTGTGAGCAAGGAAGTATTTAAAAAATTGATAAAAAAATACGTTTTGATAATATTGTTTATCTAAGTGAGAGGGAAGTGGGTGGAGTTAGAGTCCGACCGCCCTAACTGAAGTGCCAATAAAAAACAATATTCTCGGTAACTTGGTGAACTGCAGCCAAACAACAAGGAGGTCAAGTTTCCAGGCGAGTGTCCAGACCTGTTCTTCTACGGCCGTGGCCGTGCCCTAGAGGGTTTCGACACGAACTTACTTCTCGTAGTTCGTCAATTTTTAACCTCAGTGTCCAGGCCTGTTCTTATATGCCTGTGGTTTGTTTCCTGTAAAACAACACATACTTCTGTGGCCTACCACATTTCACAAATTTGTTTTGTAATTTTTTCTTTCTAATGTCCACATTTTTGGTGACACTAGAAAAAATTGATTTTTAATGTAATGAAGTTTTCAAGTGATAGTTTAGAAATATACAGAAAAATTTCTGTTCTTGTGCATTTCCGGACGATTTTTTGTAAATTTTTTACAGTAATTAAATTAAGTACTATCAACTTTTATAGAACTATTTGTAATCGTAAAAGTGCTTATAAAATTAATAACAGTTGGAGACGGGCGGAGGTAAATGTTTTTGTCACATTGTAAACTCGACTTGATAATCTGAAATATAAAAATACACGTCGGGAATCGAAAACGGATTCTCCTGACGAAGTATACGCAGATGCTGAGTAGGTGCATTATCAACAGTTTATTTTATAATCATTCATTTACCTACACCAATTCATAAAGCTACTTGTCAGGTGACAATGAAAAATCAGACAGTTCTTTCAAATTTCTTGTTACGTACTAAAACTAGTATTTATAGATTTCTTTTGTTTTATAACGCAGGCAGACGAATTCTTCGGGTAATTTTTGGGGAATATTATAATAAGCCTTATAACAAAATTACATCATGCTAACAAGCTGTAACTATTTCCTACTTTTAGTAAAAATCAGTGGCTACTTAAGTCACTTTCATAACAATTGTTGGGAGGGTTACAAACACTTTATTTTGGAAACGTACAATTTTACAAGATAATCATCTCTAGTTCTAAAATGACTTATTTTTATGTCTTGAGATTATTAATAGTTTTTTTATGTAAATGTACAAACATTTTTCACTCATGAAGTAGGTATAGGGGATATTAAAGATTTTTTTAAACACATTTTGCCCCTCTTATACCCTTCATGTTTCAGTTTATAAATATTACGAAATAAAATTTACGTATATTATTTAGGTAAAAGTCATTCTGAAGCAAAAAGGTATCGACAAATCAATGAGTTAAAGACATAGCTAGAGTTAATCAAAACATGTCACGTCTTTACTTACTCTTATGGGTCGAACTACACGAAAAATCCTGTAACTGTTAACTCTTTTTGTACTTGTATAGAAAATCTGTTGAGGTAAAAATTACGAAGAAAACCCATCATGTTCAAGCTATATAACTTAACTTTAAGCATTACTTAATAAGTAAATTTTTAAAAAATCCTGCAATTAATTTTCAGTTATTTGCATCAGCATAGACCTAGTTCTGAAGCAAATAGTACTTTGATATATCGACGAGTTCGATAGATATACAAGATTTGTAAAAACAAATATCAAGTCTTTTCACCTTCGTAGTTGTCGAATTTCAAGATATCGATACAAAATTTTACAGGTGTTTGGAAAAGTTTGCGCTCATGTTAAAATCACAACGATATCCCTTCGGGTTAGAGCTATACCAACGAATCATCGAAAACTCGACCAATCCCTTTTAACCTCCTTAAGAATTGAAATTTAAAAAAAAATCCGTTAGTGCGTACCTAGAACCTAAGGGTTACCCCACTCAATATTTCAGATTTCTAGGTCCAGCATTTCGGGAGGTGCATTTGTACGTCAGTCAGTTATGTAACGTAAGGGGCTACCCTCAACCTTTCAGGTTTCTAGGTCCAGCAATTCGGAATATGCGTTGGTACGTCAGTCAGTTATGTATACATGTATGTAGAGAGAGAGAGAGAGAGAGAGAGAGAGAGATCGCCAGGTTTAAAATATGGACGATTCATCGAAATCACATCCAATCCTTTTTAATCTACTTAGGAGTTTAATTTTTAAAAAATCCATTCTTAGTGCATGTTACACCAAACCCACCCTCAAAGTTTAATATTTCTAGTGCCAGCTTATTTGGGCTCTGCGTTGATATGTTAGTCAGTTTTTACTTATTTTGACAGAGAATTATCCTGTTTACATTTTGCTACCCAATTTATTTCATTAGTAATCCTCTGTGCTATGAGGGATATCACGCAACTGTCATAGATCGTACCAACAACCACTCAACAATGAAATAATACGATTTCTTCGTTCCAATAGATGACGGGATGGACTCGGTGGAGTTTGAGAAGCAACCGAGGTTTCTGGTGCCGGAAGTAAAGGAATCCTGAAAATACTTGCCTTGCTTGCTCTTTGTACTCGGCGATTTCTCTCGCCAGCTCGTAGATTCGACCCGCCGAACCAAGACGAGGGAAGACTTTTGTCTGGCATCCTCGGAGGTCCGTAATGACCATACTCGTTTACTGGCGTGTCTTATTAGCTACGCTCAGGGTGATCGTTGATCGCCTCCAGAAAAAAAAGTTAGTACCAATCAGAAGAACACGCCCTAGAATTCTTCCGCTCTTCTTACTACCTTCACTCTTAACAAAGTTACATTGCTCCATGTTTCTCGTCAAGAGTAAATGTTATTTTTTTCTTTCGAAGCATGTCAGATTAGAGTGGGTAAAATTCCAACAATTCTTACTTCGGAGTGAAATGCAATTGAAACTACAGTTTGCTGTAAACGATGGCCCTAAAAGAACACAAGTAAAGTGTACGTTCTTTGGCATAGATTGTGCTATGAAAACACATAGCGTAAGTTAATAATGAGTCTCATTGTTACGTCCTCATCCTGTAATATTACATCAACACAATCATAAATAAACTAGATTAAATGTTGTGTTATGTGGGTAATATCCCACATTTATTCCCACGGAAGTGTGAACTTTTTATTACTCGTTACTTGAAACTTCGTTC
This sequence comes from Medauroidea extradentata, assembly GCA_003012365.1. Lineage (NCBI taxonomy): Eukaryota > Metazoa > Arthropoda > Insecta > Phasmatodea > Phasmatidae > Medauroidea > Medauroidea extradentata. The sequence goes on from PNEQ01050366.1 coordinate 24,432, forward strand.
TTCCGACAAGGTAAAATTGCTTTAGAAAGCTTATGACGTTGGGGAATATCTGTTTTGCACACAATGTCCAGTATGAAGGAATAATTATACATAAGAAACCATTTTGGTTATTGTTTGGCATATGGGGAGTAAAAAAAATTACGAATAATATGGCAATACCGATCGCAACTTGTCGATAATAAAGTGTAACAGAAATATTTTTATTTATTTTTTTTTTCACATTAGTTTTGAAGTCACGCGGTTAGCATGTTGCTGTTACTTCAAAATCCTATTTATTGGTCAACTGAGGAAAAGGCTTGCCAACAGCTTTGACTGTAAAGTCTACCTAAACTATTAAATTTGAAATACAAGCAAACCACATGACGAATTTTTGACAAAATATTCTTAACGCTGTTTTAGTGACGTAGTTTGCTTTAAAGTAAGCCCAATCTACAAACATGTAAAAATGTTTAAGATCCATGTTGAAATCGAAATATATATATATATTTTCAATTATAATTGATTATCTACAGCATATCATTCTACTGTACATTACCACAAAAATGTTACACATGTGCAGAAAATGTAATAATTTTCATGTTCTTGAACGTTCGTATTAACTTGTATAGGTCATGAAACAATGGCGAATTTTACCTACGCAAACTAGGAGGCTGGCAGCGTCTTAACTTTGAAGGGACTCAAGTCAGGGGTAGGAATCATACACACTAAGAATATTTGGCAAGGAGAAAGTATAAACTTATGTTTGGTACAGTCAGCTTCGAGTACTTGAAAAACTGAATGTATTTTAGGACACTTTACAAGATTATTTGTTTACACATTTGTCAGTATCTGACTACTCTAGCCAATAAAAGTAATAAACGTAACGTAATTCACAGTACTTAACTTATTATGTGAACTTCAGGAGGTGCACTACCATAAAGCTACGTTATCAAATATTACTTGCATTAAACAGTACATAGTACTAAACAAACGCCTTTTTAATGCTACATTCTCTATGATCTGCTTAATATATACAGACAGTAAGTACAAGAAGGTTATAACCCCTCTTTACTTATACTGACTAGAGTAAATTAGTTCCTACATTTTAAAAAACTAAAAAAATTTGTATGATTTATAAATAAAATTCAGGCTTGCAATACGTGAAATCTAAAATTTCTCACAGTGTTCTAAATTGTATGCACTTTTATTTTGCATAACTTCAGTATATTTTGACAGCCATCCTATGAGCAATTACTGTTAATATTATGTAATGTGTTTCACACTCCAAGACATAATTTACAATACATATGGCGAAATGGATATCAGAGGTTCATTTTAGAACTAAAAATGTTAACTGACATAGCATCAAACATAAAAATTAAACTCTTAAAAAATTAGTTTCGTCAGACGTGAAAAAATTTACTGAAGTTAAGCTAAACAGAGTATAAACCCCAACGTCCTTAACCAATTCAGTAGTGTACTCGGGGCAAAGTAACTTCTTGCAACTAGTAAATAACGAAACGGGTGTACTGAGATTTAAGTGTCAACCAATCATTAGTGAGATGTGTATGACTTTCCACGAATCAAGTCTGCCTCTGAGAAGGTATTGGCCGTGTACAGTACCGGTGAAAATATTCCTTTACGTGCAACACGTCCACGTTCGTGAACAAGGTGAGTGAAAAGGTTAACTAAATTCCTTAGTAGTAATTGACTTTATCATGTCTTCGACTACTTGTCTTTGTTATAAATGTAAAATACGTTACATAAATAATAAACGGAAACTGATTGTTTTAGTTAACCTAAAACAGAACCTATAATGTTAATTGTCTAGGTGTTCTGCACATCCATGTTTATCCTTGATGAGCACAGATATTCCGTACTGTACGCGATATTATTAGTTTAGAATGTAGAAAAGAGACGTTCCATGAGCAAATTTTACTCAACGGAACGGATACTTGGTCGGACAAATTGCGCACCATCTGTCCAAAATTTTCAGCATGAAAAAAGTACAACAGTCCAGATGAGAGTTAAATAGTCAGTGTATGTTAATAAATTCTTCTATTATTCCTGGATTCACTAACTTCGACCATTCTTGGAACTTATTTGAGCGTTACATCAACCCATGAAAGAAACTAGGAACAAATTTCGGCACACACAGTAAAAATAGAATTGGTAATTCACAGTTGCAGCAGTAAATATACTGAGGCTCGAATAATAATAATAATGCATTGTGGTTTAGCCTGCAAATAACAGAACGTGCACATATGTATAATTTTTAACTATGCATGTCTTAAGAGATTCAAAACTTTTAATATGTTAATAATTGATTCAACTAAAAAATTTTTTGCTTAGAGCAGTTTGTGACTGTAACATTGTGTTTTCATTTTCTGTAGTGAATCTTAACACTATAAATGATTAATAACTCCAAAAACCCCGACTCACAGGATACTTAATTTGAAATCGATCATACCAGAAGAATTGCTCACGTTCACTAAAAAATAAACTAGAAAAAAGATTATTATTATTATCTTTAAACGGCTGAACAGATTTTCTTGAATCATAGTTAAGGACCCTCCCGATCACGTTATCTTGCAAACAAAAAAAAACCGCATCGAAATTGGTCCATTCGTTTAGGAGCTACGATGCCACAGACAGACACAGAGATACACACACATACGCCAAACGTATAACACCTTTTTTTTTTTGCGTCGGGGGTTAAAAAGAGTAAATGACGTTGCTGGCCAACGCATTTATATACGTAACGCTATTGCTTGATATGGTTTATGCTTTGTACCTACATAGATAATAACATAATATACTCTTAACTACTGGAACAGCAGTGGTCGAATGGTCAGACCATTCGCCTCCCACCAAGGCGATCCGGATTCTCGGCGGGGTCGGTCCCCGGATTTTCACATGTGGAAATCGTGCATCAGCTATACATAATAAATCATTTAGAAACGTACAACGTGATACTTTTAATTTAAAATGAAAACCACAAAGTAAAAGAAAATAGTTGAAAATTCAGCTTTTTTTTAATGCAATAATAGTAAACTAGAAGATTTTAAATGATTTGTTACATTGTCCGTGGCATGTTAGTTTACTGTGAATTATTTAACTTAAGAAAGTCAACTGGTTTTTAGACTACTATATGCATTGTAGCGTAACATGCAAATTTTGACTTTGATGCACCGTTTATGAGAAAACTATGAGAGCTAACATTTGTTTCGTAAGAGTAAAATGCACTCACAAGTATCGTCTAGAAAACTAACACTATTTCGTGAAAAAATACAATTATGGTTTTATCGTACTTTAACACCCTTAAGGGGGAGTGTTAGACAATTTTGTTGTATTTTCAGTTTTTGAGACATAACATTTATTCAAATTGTATTATCAAAATGTTCTCTTCGACAAAGCATAGGATACATTCTTGGTAAACAGCTTGACATAAAAATTGGAATCTCTTGCAATGATTCTGCGTAACAATTTAATGAAAGATTCCATTATTATTTATGTTTTGTCTAAAAACTGAAAATACAATAAAATTGTCTGAACTCCCCCTTAAGAGAAGACGAGAATGTTTTGTTTCATAGAGAGCGTTACGCCTGCCTTGCACGCTGCTGGAGCTGACACGCATTGACGCTCGAGTTGTTAGTTAATGACGGAACGATGGCTCACAACACAAGCTCCCTTAATTTCTCTAGGGTGTTTCTTTTCATAGGGAAATTAATGTCGTCCCTTCCTGCTGCTCCCTACGGCAACATCTGTGAGGATATCACAGTTTGTCGCCTCCCTTTCTTTATTTCTTTCTTCTTATTTTTCAACTCTTACTGTCTTCACACCTGAAGACGACGTCATGGGAAATGAAGTTCAGAATAAACGTCAGTTGGCATTTACACTTATAAAAAATTTTCAAAACTTCAAGCCTTCGCGCCGTAAATATACGCACTAGCATCACTTCCTTGGACGGGTCAAATGTTTTTTACTTTCTGTCACTACAATCGTTCATTAAGGCGGTCGCCTACCAAGCGCTTAAAATGCGATGTGCTGGTAAACAGGTTTCTTTACGTAAGTATTCCACATGCGCCAATTGTGCCAACGTACGAAAAGAAAACACACTTCGTAGAAGATCGGACGATCTTCGTTAAAGCCTAAGCTCATTGCAAACACGGATTATAAGTCCACAACATAGCTAAACATACCCTTTTCAGACTGTCGTACATCAAAATGTTATAACCGGATATGTTATAATTTGTTATAACTTTTTCTACAGACGTTCCACCAATAAAATTATATCGTAAGGAAAGGAATATTTCGCGAGTTCAACGCCATGCGTGTTAGCATCCATTGTCCTATTTATACACAAGCCCTGACAATTTGTCCATCAGCCGCTAATCAGTGGAACAACAAACAATGAACGAGTGGACGGGCTCGAGTATGCATATGGCAGTGGATTCAAACACATCGATCATTCAACTAGCAAATTATTTATTTCCCTAGTTATACGGTCACCGCTTAGTGCCCCATAGTAAAAACAAATCAGCGGGAATATTGCACGCTAGTTAAGCGTTTGGCTCGCTGAGGCGATGCGGCATTTGATGCGCGCTTCAAGATCGACCTTACTGCTCAGTCGATTTGAGCCTCTGACACGCAATTAGGCAGCGCAAGCGAAACCAGTGCCTTACTGTTTTTTTATTAGGTGTCTCTTGATATCGTTTCACTTAAAACTTTGAAAGCTTGGAAACTCATTTCGTTAAGGTGGGTTCTGTTTGACTGGTAGCATTTTTTGGCATTATTTTATCTTGTATTGTAATATTTTCTATAAAAATTCAATACTTTACTCTGGTTCCTAGCTATGTATAAACGTGCTTATAACTACGGAGCTTACAGTACATCTAAATTGGCCGAGGATACAAGCATTTCTGAACAATCACACATAAATAACTTATTTCGTTATAGGCAAAACTCATTACCTACTGAAATTGTATCTAAGTACGCAGATATATTTTGTGGTTGTGCGACAATTTACTAAACAAATATTCTTGTGTTAAATTTTGTCTAGAAATGCGCAGATATCGTCGTTATTATGACACACATTTCCAGCACATAGTTTGGTACAATACTGTGTCAGATAATCAAATGTTCTGTGTTAATTTACTGTGTAATGTATGATTTTTATAGCGTGAACTCTTGTTATGTATGTCTCAGGTCGTAACTGTTGATATATTTGTAAGTAACACTGAGAGTGTCAAAATTTTCAGTTTTTAATTAAAATTTCTCTACAGATGTAAGTTCCTGCTCGTGGTCTAGTGTATATTTCAAATGTAGTTTACCGTCACTTTCGATATCCGCAGCAGGTATACAAAAAGAAGCATGAAAACAAAAGAAGATGAAAACAAAATACGAGTGAACAATGCATACGTGCATTTACTTCTTATCGACGGAGGGAGAACTAATTTTTTTACGGAACGAACAAAAGGTGACTAAAGATAGATATATAGATAGAGTCGCGTAATATTCGAGGGTTCACTTACCTGTAGGTTAGCCTCCAAGAATGTCTGTACTCAGGAGAAGCAGCATTGGCTGCTCGCTGACACTGTGAAACCACGCTATTATACCAGTTTTTAGTTTTTCTTTCTAATTGGCTCAGCGTCCTTCAGGAGGTGTCAAATGAGTCTAGGGTCAACTGCGAAAGCGAAATGAACTTATAGTTGTTTCAATTCAAGCTTGTAACCCACCACAAAAAAATTCAACTTCCTACGGTTAGAAGGTTGTCTTGTTGCCCTTATGTCAGTCTGGCCAAATTTTAACGGACAGATGTATAGTAATGTATAGTTTATTGCATGCATCAGATTTTTTGTGTACATTTTTGCACAAAGATATTTGACAAGTCATGTCAACGAAATGCAAATGATTTGAAAATGATTTACAAGAACTAATACATGTACATTGATTGTACGTCAATAAGAACATGTTATGGTCAACGCTCAACATCGAGGTCTTCAGCGCTGGTGAGGGGTGACATGAGGTGAGGATGGAGCAGCACCGGAACGGAAGGGCGGGGAAAACGGGAGATCTCCGAGTAAACCCGCCGACCAACGGCATCGTCCGGCACGATTCCCAGATGCGAAAATCCGGGGACCGACCCCGCCGGGAATCGAACGCGGTACGCCTTGATGGGAGGCGAGTGATCAAGAACATGTTCTGGTCTGAATAGGACTTTGTCATTTATGGATCCGCATACGCATTCTTCAACACCACCATCACAGATCGATGGAATTATTGGGCGCATCGGACGAGACGGCCTTATGTTGCTCCGACTTTATAGGCGGTTCTCGATAAAGTCAGTCCTTATGAAGTCCTAGTTATGTTATATATTTTAATTATTGTATTGTTTTCTACCATTTTTTTTAAATATAAACGAAACACCCTCACCAACAATTAAAATTTGTAGATTGTACTGAACTAAAATTTACGTCTAAAAACACTATAGCCTAAATGTAATAATTAAATATATTATTCTAGATAAGGTGGTCGTCGAAAGTGCTTACTTTGACGTGAACTGCCTATGCCAGTTTTGTTTCCACAACACTTCCCGTGGCAACAGGTGCCTTCAGGGAATCCTGAAAGATCCTCGTAACAAACGCATTTATGACAGTAGCCCTTTCCCCTCCCGACCCAATTAGTACGGCATTTGAGGCCGTTTGTATTCAAAGGACACGTCAGTTCGGCCGAAGGACAAAGGAGGGAAGGACGCAGGTAGACCGGCGTGTGGGTATAATTGGTCACGTCGGGGGAAGAAGACGGTCCCCAAGCTGCTAGCGTTTGCCGTGAATGGGGACTTGGAGGCTGGGTTGGAGTCGTCTTTATCTCACCTGGGCCTGTTCGACCCTTTCTACTCTGCCTCGCCTGCAAGTCGGCCAAGGACGCACACCTGAACCGAAGTCTCCCGTGATTGGCGTGCCGAATCTGCGAGCAAAGAAGCATCTTCCACTCCCCTCTTTCCTGGTGTCAATCACGACATGGAGCCAGGCTATTCATTATTCACGACCTTCTCTTGTTCTGCTCCGGCACCTAACACGCTTGCTGTCGAAACCCATCCCGACAAACCCGCACTCCTTACCTATTCTCGTGGTTTGCCTTTAAGTTTTGAATATGTATACAGTATATTCAAAGCTTTAAGGGTGTTCTCGTGAAAAAAAAATCATAATTTCATATTTGCACGGCATAGTGTTCGGTTTTTAGACGACTTAATTTTCAACTTGTAAAACTTTTTTAGCTCTCATAGTTTTCCAATAGCAGCACGTCAAAGTCAGAATTTGCAAGTTGCGGGAACATGGTGATAACAAAAACCAAATGACTTACATGAATGAAATAATTTACACTGAAATTGGATATTATGGGCAACATGCTAAAATATTTAAAACCACACAATGAGATCCGTTTGTACTTTTAAAAAAATTAAAATTATGACCATTTACTTTATTTATAGAATTTTTTAAAATCTACAAATGGATTGTTGTGTGTTTTTTAATAAATATTTTAGAATATCCCCCATAATATCTCGTTTCAGTGTAAATTACTTCATTCTAGCAAGACACTTGGTGACTGTTATTACTATGTTCCCGTAACTTACGAATTCTGGCTTCAGCATGTTGCTATGGAAAAGCTGTGTGAGCTAAACAATTTTACGAGTGGAAAATGTAGTCACAAGCAATGTCTATAAAACGAACATGATGTCGTCCAAATATAAAATTTTGAACATTTTCCACGTGAACACCCTTAACTTGTACACTGGTTCCTTGAACAGCGCACATGTCGCTAGGGGCCCACGATATTCGTGAAAAGATTTTTGCAACACTTTGTTTCAGTGCCTTACGTGCAGTTCTGCTCCGCGGTCAATGATTGGATGCTGTAACGCTCAGCATACTTGCTGGTCACAGACGTATAGTGGCGCAGTAACCTTGTTCTGATTGGCACAGTCGAACAAGTGACGCATCTACTGTAATACACGCTGCAAATAATCGCTGCAGATGGCAGCACAAGGTACTCATACAGTGGTGCAAAAACCTTTTCGCTAAAATCACGTGGTCATAGGTATTACGATTGACATAAAATACCTACATGTGTACAACTACAGAACTTATTTTAAAATCTAATTTTTTAAATGTGATCTTTGAATGGTCTTTACGGTGGTTAAACAAAATAACGTATGTGTTTTTATATATGCACAGTTTCTAACGAATGTTGATAAGTCGTAGAAAACCCATACTTGCATAAAAGGATTAATCACGAGCAGATGAACAACAAAAACTACCTATTTCTTGTTATCTTACATGATTCTTTCTTTGTCCTTTTATATATCTGTGGGTTTTCTGCGTCACAGAATTTTTTTTTTTTTTTCGTTTATGTCATTTAGAGTGTTTTAAGCGGGTAAAATGTAGAATAAATGTGTCCTAAGTCCTTTGTGGAATATTTAGCATCTATATGAAAAAATTCAAGATTTTATAAGTTATTTCTGTCTTGTGAATTTATCTTGAGTTTTGAATATTTATTTTCTGTTTTATGAAACTGTAAGCGCATTTACGTGACGGATTATTTAGTTGAGTGCACTAGACCTATCAGACTAATTATCAAACGCTAAGATCAAAACAATATCATGATATTTTGAAACAAAATATCGTCTTTCAGCACGCCGTTTGATGGCATTTGTTGATATTCAGTCGTCATTATGTAAGAAAAGTTATGGAAGATTAATTTTAAATCAGACACGGACACGTTGAAAGCAATTAATTACTTGTTGCAAAACTTTCTGTATGCATAGGAGGTGGCAATTCCTACAGAGATATATGTGCACACACGTAGCCGGCTTTTTAGGGTGTCCCATCAAGGCGACTTCCTGTTCACTATCTTATCGTTACATGATAAATATATAATCGAGCCCTTGTTTCAAACAAAAACTAGTTAACTTATGTTGTTAGTTACATAGCTTAATTTTGTAAAAATCCGAGATTTTTTTTTTTTTAATTTAAAGGTGAATAAACACAAATGTTAATAACCTCAAAATGCTTCAGCGCCATATTGTGACGCCTAAGATAGTGGCTTCAAATTCGTCACAAGACGCCGTATCCCGACAATTCTTATCTCTATGTGTTTACATACATAGTACCAGACAATCGTGTATTTTAAAAATGTGGTAACGAAGTACAGGCAACTCCCGATTCTCCGCGCTAATGGAGGGGGCCGAAGCCTCGGATAACACAAAATCGCGGATATCAACTTTTACTCTTTCTAAGATCTCAGTAGAATGAAAATTAAGTCAAATTTTAGCTTGCAATAAAAGTTTGCAATTTAATACAGTATATTCTCGATTATTCGCAATAATTATTAGGGGGTATGCGTTAATAATCTAAAAAAAAAAAAAACAATTAATAAAAAGTCACGGATGTCTTATTTCGCCAAGAAAATCTTGTTAATCCATGCATGTGCGACACACTCTAGGCGGTACTTGTTTCGCCTACTGGAAGAGACTTAAATCTTCTTCAAGCTTTTCAAAATACGGTTGCGGGCATAACATGTTGGTGAACACTATGCGAGTAAACACAGCGTGTATTTATAAATAAATTTTTTTTCCAAAACCATTTTATATATTTTTTTCAACTATTTAAAGTTAAATATTTTGCGCGGATAATCCGCACACGGATAATCGGGAGTCTACTGTAGTTTATAGCCAAGAGTTAGGGGTGAAAAGATTTTCGCATTTGGTATAAGTGCATTTTGTGCTCATCTGCTTCATGGTCAGTTATTTAATGTTATAACTCTCATTTGTTTTGGGATTGTACTGATAAATGATAGACTGTGATGTCAAGTGCCATTAACTTTTCGCGTAAAGAATTCAGCTTCAGTATGTTTCTCTGCCATGCATGCACATCTGCAAATATCCTACATAGTCAGTGACTGGATGTTTAGACTCTCACGTGTCTTGGGTTCCACCTACAAATCAAAGACGTGTGATGTTACAGTAACCACATTCTGATTGGCACAGTCAAATGAGAGACGTCACTTCACAAACATATGCTGCCAATAACAATGAAGCACGGCTACAGAAGTGAACGTAAGGCACTAAATCAAACTTGGGCGAGATTCTCACCACGGAAAGTTCATGGCCTTAATGATGTCACAGTTACCTTATTATGATTGGTGCGGTCAAATGAGGGACGTGTCTGAACAGACACGCTGCCGTTGTGCATGCAAGGTATTGCATCAAAATGGTGCAAAAATATTTTCGCGACAAACTCAAGGCGCAGTAAATTATATATGGCTAGAGGCGATGATATGTCGCGAAAATTTTTCTCGCCAACATACCCTCGAAAAAACTGCAGTAAATCCTACACTGTAGATTGTTCAGGATAAAGTGAGCGCTTTTAGTACCCTTATTTTCCTTAAGATATTTTTTTAGTTTCCTGCTTCTTATACTACACTGAAAAATTTTTTTTTGTACTTTTACAAGGAAAAGCCTTGGAAACCCAGTTGCCAAAGAAATTCCTTGTAAAACTACAATGGTTATCCTTGTAATAAAATACAAAGTATAGCTTTGTAAAATTACAAGGACTAGCCTTGTAGCTGTATTTTCAATAAGGAAAATAATAAATTTAAATGTTCATTGTACTTCATAAATAACACTGCACTTATTTATCAAATTACTTTTTAATAAAGGACGTATACAAGAGATTATTTTGAAACAATAAAAAATCTGGAGAGGTCCTAAGTTTCGAACCACTAAACTCACACTTAGAATCTACACACCTTACCCCCTCCCCCCCTTTTTTTTTTTTTAATGTTTGGTACAATGGCAAGGCCACTGTACCAAACATTCCCCCCCCCCCTTTAAGTTAATCAATGGATTTCCCCAGTAGCTTTGTATCGTGTAGTTGTCGGTTTGTAATGGTAAGGTGTCTTTTGGCACACAGACGAACACAAACACCCAGTCCTGAACCCGAGGAGGTGGTTGTAAATGTCACCTCCCCGGCCGGGAATCGAACCTCAGCAGCCAGGAACGCTAACCACTGAGCCAAGCGGTCGGACCCCCCTAGACCACCGTGACTTACATACTGCTTGGTCTCTACTTATTTGTATACATTCAATGTAAAGTTCAGTAATAATTCTTCCTTTTAAAGCACGCAATTAATTTAAACATCCCCTTTTCTCCAGAAAAATACTTTTCATAGGTTGTGATCTTTACATAAGTAATTTCCTGCGAACTTACGATTTTTGTAGTCCACCACATATTTTTTTCTAAGTTTTTTTGCAAACAAAATCCTTTTAACATTATAAACTAATAACTTTACAAGGAATATTTTCAACATTTACAAAAGTTTGTAAACATAGACGAAACAGTGCCTTGTCATATTTTACAAAATAATTTACAGTGCTGGAACTGTCGGTATGGGTACAAGGAATTCCTTTGTACTATTACAAAGTTTACCTTTGTAACTTCATAAACTAATGATTTTACAAGGGTACAAAGTATATCCTTGTAAATTTTACACATTTTTTTTAGAGTGTATACTATACTCTTATTCTCAACTATACTCTTGTACTAACATCGTGACACCTTGGAAAAACCTTCTGATCTTCTCTGTAGACTAAAGCTGCGAAGTTTCTGCTGTTCCGTCTTATATGTATTTAGTTTTACTTAATTGATCCATTCATAATAATGTTCAATAAAATATTTCTGCAGAAACCATCCTAAATAACATTCGGAGTGTAGAGATCATGACGCACTGAATAGTAAACGTCTGAGGTCGTAACATGTAATATTTTGTTAATGATTATTCTAGGCGAGATGGTCTTCAAAAAATGCTCGCTCTATCGCGAGCCCCATCTAGTAGAATCCTTCGTTCTTCACGAGTCGCGTACCTTGCATCGTAGCATAGAACTACCTAACTTCTTACCTCATTTGTTATTCGCTTTTCACGTGAAATCCACTTAGAGATTTACTCTCACGTGTTTGACAAGTATTTTGCGTTATTTCATGTTTTATTTTTACTGTGGGTGGATAAAGTTTAAATAAGTATCTCAAGTAACGTACCACAAAAATGAGTTTTTGTGTCATTTTATACATAAAACTAGTAGAGTCGCAGATGTCCTGCCAATGTCAAGAAAGAAACTTATTTAGTTGTTGAAGTTACATTTACCAGCTTTAAAAAAAAGTGCAGTCGTATGTGGGATAGACTATAGAAACAATTGAAGAGTTAGTGGACCGGACGAATAAGTCGTGCTGTGTTCTGGCACGGAAATTATTTTCTCTTGTATAACTATTAAAAATATTTTCAATCCGTTTATCTACAAAAAGAAGACACACATCAAACTGTGTCCTTATAATTTTAAAAATGCCGTCCACTTTTTAAAAACACGATTCCCAAGTTCCTCAAAAGTGATAGGAATGGCTTTTTCACGTTACTGTAGCTAAGAAAATATCGATCGTAACTGTAAAACTAAGCCATAGAAGTCTGTATTGGACATTACCACAGAGTTTCTACTAATAAAATAACAGGGTCATCACTTGAAGTCTCATTGAATAACTGTGTCTACGAAAACACTGCACGCTAGTTTTGTCCTTCGTACCTAGAGGCGATGACGTGTTTGATTGACGTGTTATATTCGACTTATCGCCTTCCCCGTTTCCGTGCCTCAAACGTTAAGAGAAAGCTACCGTCCACTAACTATTAAGCTTGGCTGGTGGGTACAAACACGCGCAAAAAACTAATTAATTATGAAAATATATTTAATTAGAATAAATTTACCGATGGAATATCACGCGTGTAATAAGTATGATAAAGGGGAAATATGGCAGTTGTTAGGTATGTTCCTATGATCCAATCATGTTAAAGAAAATGTAACAGATAGTTTTTTAAAAAATGTGTATAGTTTTAAATACACTGCAAACATAATTAACGAAAAACAATATTATATTCATGCTTTAGTAGAAACGAGAGAGAAGAAAGCACTAAATCGATGAGGACCTAGTATAAATATTTATAAAATAACAATAGTTACTCGGAAAATAGATGCATTTCGACGAGAAATCTTACTGGCGAAATTAAAATACTACCTCAGTATATTTCCTCAGTATGTAAGATATTTCAAGGTCAGATTATGCATTCACATATGAAAAATGCCACAAAAAGTTAGACGCACATGCAGCCAACCTTGACATTAATGTCATAAAAGTATTTTAACGAAGAGTTTTGAAATATGCCAACTCTTCCCAATTTCTCCAGATAATGAAACGAGGAATGAAAGGAAGAAAACGAAAACAAAAATAACGACGGCTCTTAAGACATTTATTACACTCGTTTACAACTTTCAAAAGATGTTCATTAGCAGAAAAACGTTCCTCTGGCCAGGAAGCGACTAAAATATCCCGGTTAACTGCCGCACGCCTTCTGGTAATTAAACGGAAAGAGCAAAAATTCTGTCACCTGTCTCAGCTGCGGTGCCGGTGTACAATAACAAAAAAATTTCTGTTAGCAAATGGAACGGTTAAAACGAGAAAATCAATTTACGGAGGAAACCGTCAGGTATCACCACACCAGCATAAGAACTTACGAGAACAAAGAAATAATAATTCCAAACTGTTTGGTTAATGTGTTTCTGTAACTAATTCAGAATAGAAGCACTGTAAAACGCATTCCAAAATTTTGACATGCATTACCACAATACGGTTACATATTTAATCATAACGACAATACAAAATTCCTGATATAAAATAAACTCTACAAGGAATTTTACGCTTACTCATAGAAAAATTAATTAATGATCTAAAACTAATGGCAAGACACCTGGGCTTTGCGTCTCGTCGACAGCAACGTTATAAGCGACAATAACACAATTTTTACACAAGGGCACGAAGTGTGAGAAAAGTCGGCCATGGCTTTTGTCAAGAAACCATATAATAGGATATCTTCATAGAAGTTGCCTGCTGTGATTTCGGGAAATCAAGGGAAACGGAAATCAGAGTGGCTGGAGTCGGGTCCTGCAGAATACAGGACCAACGTGTTACCTTTGTGTCACTATGACACGTAAAAAAAAGAAGTTGTAAAAAAGAAATTTAACTAAAAGCACTGAAACGCTAAGTAAATCATCCGCTAAATTTTAGTACCATATCACTCGAAAAACATATAGTTGGTATTAGCCTGCTCTCTTATGAATATAAAGCAGCAGCCTGAGTTTTCGCGAAAAGATTTTTTTTGGTACCTTGCGAGTACGTACTAGTCACAGACTAAGTAGTAATACAGACGTGAAATGACGTGGCAGTTCATTTGATACGAGTGAACTTCGCCGCTTATTGGCTGACCGAGGTTGTTGATACCAGCCCCGCGTATGTTTAGTTCCTGTATGTTTGGGCAGCAGTGTTGCCAGACGTACCAGATATCTGGTACTTGTACCAGAATTTGATTTCTGGTACCAGGTACCAGATTTATTTATCCTGGTACGCTAAAAAAAACCAGAATTTTGTCTAGTTCGTATATAAGTGTCCACGTCACTTTTCTTGAATGCTAAGCACCAGATTTTCAGAATTACGTAGTTTATGAACTTGTCAGATGTAAGTATATGCCTCAATAACTAATATCCTTTGCTTAATTAGTTAAAACATTGGATTATTATGTCAGAGAGCGCTGCTCTAAACGCTTAAATAGTGTGCGTGTTTCCACTACGAATGCATTATTTACTACAAACAGTTTCCAAAATTTCTATGTAGCAGTCTTGCGATAAATGCGCCCTTTCGGGATTTAAAAAATAAAACTCACATAAACAGCATTTATAGGAACCAATGGCCTTAAAGCATGTACAGATTAGTTTATCGAAATCTTCAGAATAATTTGTATTAAGATTCTCCGAACTTTAACCTAACTGGTAAAATATTATAATTATTCACTAACTTTTAGTTTATTACTTGTTTGCATTTGAAAGTAGGATTCTAATATCTGTCCATAGTTTTTCGTAATAATTATTCATTATTATGCTTATTTTGGTGCATTGATCTTTTTTGTACATATTAATTGCATATTTTTATTTGATAATTTACTTTTGAACATAAAGATTTCAATCTGACATTTTAAAAGTATACGTTACTTTTGACTTTATTTGCTCACACCTGCTGGCAATACTGTGTTTCATAAGAACAACAATTATTTCATGTTACGAATGTTAGTAAAAAATCTTTTAAGAATGCGATTAAGGCTTTAAATATATAACAATCAGATAGTTTTTAGTGTTGGAACAATCTTCATGAAACTGAGCAAAATGTATACTATTTAAAACAAAAACTAATAGAAGTGAATGCCAGTCATTGTCCCTAATAATCACCCCATTGTGTTACACAGTGCATAGTTTTTATTGTGTTTCCTGTACTTACCAGGTTTAGTAATACAATTTTTTGAACAATATCCAACGTCCAATTACATTAAACAGAGCGATAAATGCCTTTTCTTTGAGATGAAAATAAATATAGTTAGATCAATTAACAGATCAGTAATTTGCGAACTTACAATGTTCCTATTGTTTTAAACTTTCAAAATAATGTAAACGTTACACTGAATTAATTCGTCGTTGAAAACATATTTCTTACTATTATTTGTATTGCAAATCTTTGAAATCGACAATAATGTAAAAAAAAATATCTGCAAGGTTGTTTTTTTTTTTAATTTTTTTTGTATGAGAATATTAAAAAAAAATCCAGAATTTTCAGTGCCTGGTACCAGGATTCCATACCCACCATCTGGAAACACTGTACGGCAGGTTTCCTATTGGCCTGGCTGCCGGCTAGCAGGGCGGCCACATTACGCTGATTGGTAGGAGGTATTTCCGCCGTTTTGCTGGCCAGGGAAGTCATGTTGCTGGCGTGTGTGACTAAGTTCGCTGGATTACCAGCTATTTAACTTCTGTATTCCTAAATATTCTGTGCTACAGTTGTGCTTCGTGATCAATGATGGGATGTTTTCACGTCTCAGCGTCTTGTGGTTATACCCGCTGTCATAGACGTGAGCTGTCGCAGTAAACTTGTTCTGTTTCGCCCAGTCAAACAGGTAACGTCACTGCACAAATACACATCCCCAATGTACAGTGTGTTTCGATTCAACACAGAACTGGCAAGTGGGCTGCCTACCCACCCGCAACCGGCTTGAATTCTGCTCGCGGCGCGCTAGCGACGGAGCTACGTTCGATTTCACTGGTTGCCGCCTTCTTACGCAGCATTCTAAACGGTTTAACTCTTTCAACATATATTTACACAGACTTTGGAATATGTTTCTACGATTTCTGCTTCAGATCTTGTTATTTTACGCTTCTGTTAATATTTTTTACGAAATATTTCTATCAATAAACGTTTATTTACGACATAGTATATTACTACACAGCGATGCGACTAGAAACATTAATTCATCACAGACGTTTACAATGGACATTTACAATGAACATTTACAAAAGATGTTCGAAGTGGCGTCCATCCTC